>CBVK0100753100.1:0-13439 GCA_900067695.1 Picea abies
GAGAGAGAGAGAGAGAGAGAAGTGTTGAACAACTGTTAACGGTGATGCTTATACAAATTATGATGTTATAAGAGGGAATGGTAAGGGGAACCATCACTGGTTCAGATGACCCCTACTAGGAAATACTCTACTAGATTTGAAATGCTCAAAAATAGAGTTGTCCTCTATCCTAAATAATTTATTTACTAGTCAAGTTGGTAGTTGGGGAGTCTTTCTAAAGAATCAAATAGATGATGGGTAGAGTACCCATTTGGAAGTTTCTTGATTTGAGCAATGAAATCTTGCCGAGGAAGCCAAGAAATGAGTAAAATCATGGGAAAAAGGAAAAGCAGGATAACATTTGCACACGATTGGGTCGAGAGACCAATTCTTCATAAGAATAATGTGTGAGATTTCTCTTGTTCAGAAGAGAACATAGAATAAGTGGAAAATGAAATTATTCTGGGTACAATAACTATTTGGCAGTTTCTTCAAATCAAGATGATAAAGAAGGTTGTAAAAGGTTAGTGTTTGTGTGAGAAATCATAGTCAGCCATGTTTCTTGGTGGATTGAATATTGGGTTTCCACGTTCCTATGGTAGAAGGAGAGTAGCATTCATCCCTTGTTTTTTACTGAGAAAAAGGAGAAATTCCTCTCATGGCATCATAATGTGGCTATGGGGTTTCCATCTGTGAAAAAACCAGGAGTAACTGTGCCTATGGTTTGGTAAAAAGTGGCACACCCTTTAATATTTTCTAGAATTTCCCAGTCTTCAGATAATTATATGTGCATTTTGTAAAATTAACAAAGAGAATGGATTAAGTTTGTAAATTGTAGTCATGGATGTGTATGCTTGTCTGAAGAATAAAATGGTTCTTTTTACTGGAAGTTGGTGTACTCGAGTAACGTTAGAACATAACGACTAGTTGTTGTCTATGAATTTTGTGTTGAATGGATAGATATAACTGCACGATATGAAATGAATCCATGTATTGCATGAGATTTATCATGCTTCAAAAGTGTGTTTGGCATGCTTGTGAAACCAATAGATTTGTATGACTTACATATATTTACTATCCCCGTCAATCTGATGGATGCACGTAGCCCAATATGAATGGTAAAGGTAGGGTGTAAACCTATGGATACTGCTACCTATGAATGGATATATTGACAGATATAGAACTCCATTAGAAGGATGGTGACATAATTTCTCTGAAATCTAGGAAAGTCTCTACATGGTCGGAGAATCTTATCCCTTGTGGAATTGCCCATCCTGGTATGGACAAGTCGTAGAATTAAAATATCCTCATGAATGGAAAAGAGGGTATGCCTTAGCAATTTTGGATCCAGGAAAGAGTACCTAAAGACATTAGAAACTAACTACTTGAAGAATCCTTGAAAATTGGCTAAGTATAAGATCAAATTGTTTTCCTGTAGAAATCATGTTTTTTTATTCAGGAGAGATCACAACCGTCAATATGAGGGGATAAAATATCTCAACCCTTCATCAAGAGGGAATCGTCGTTACTAACAGATGAGTTCTAGTACTTGTAAAAGTTTGATGATGATGAATAAGTTATAGAGCCATCAAGAACCATTGATCATGTGTGAAGGGAATATTAGGACCATTCATCAGTAAACTGAGTCATTCCTAAGGGTTGGAGTGAGGAGCTCCGAAGTGATGAGGGAATGTTGATCAAAAAAGATTGGGAAAGAAACTGAAATGGTGAATATGGGGTGTAGACTCCAAAATGATGATGATGATAAAAGGTTAAGGGGAATGATGACATCATTGTGATGCAATATACCAATGGGGCAGTTGATGTACTCCAGAATGGTACGTGGCGACACATAATTTATCGATGGGATGAGAGTGGGCCCTAATGGTTGAGGAGTCCCTTTGGATATTCATTTTAAATACTATATGTAATATCTATAGGTTGGGGGATCAGGACCATCGGTGCCAAACGTATCGTCATCAAAGCATGAAAGATTGGTGTAGTCGATTGATGGCCCAAGAGTGTCGACGATGATTAAGGATTCAAAATATTTTGGATATATTATCTTGATGTTAATAGATCTCGGTCATTCATCATAGAGATTTGGGTCTAGACCAGAGGCGGGGAATAAGGAAAGTGTTGGCGATGACCAGATGTTGGGGCTAACAAAGATCATTGATCGTTGGATGAGTGAGATGAAATCTCAACCATGGATCAATGTGGGTCCCATACCTGCATCGTGACATATGTAAAATACTTGGATGTTAACCTATGTGCTAGTTAGTATTTCTGACATAGTGAGATTCGTTGAATTCTTAGGCCGAGGAATGTCGAATTTGGGAGAGGCTCGATAGGTGGATCATTTTCGAATATTTTTGGACTGAGTATTTGGAGCTCCATCAGAGGAAGTACGATGATGACGTTAGATTTGTGTTGGTAGAAAACCTAGAAATGACAAGTTAAGAAGGTTGCACATCAGCGCCACATCAGTTCCATGTCAAATTTCACAAGTGACAAGGTGTGACGTGCATGCCATGTGGAAATGAGGTGGAATTTGACCATGAGATATCGTGAAACTTTGAGAGGCTATATATTTGGATCTAGATTCGAGATTCGAGAAAGGTTATAGGGTTTGGAAATATCTCGGTGAGATGAATTCATCTATGAGGATTTATTAAAGAGATAATGCATGAGGTAGAAGAGGAATTTTGAACACCCCATCATCGTATGTAAGGATTATGGGGTCGGGTGTCTTACAGAGTGGTATCAGAGAAAGAAACAACACTTGCCCTACTTGGGATCAGAAAAAAGTATAATAAATTCTCTTGGAATATTCTTTTAAGGGGGAGGGTACCCTACCCTACCCTATCTATAAGAATTTACAAAATATTTATTACAAAAGGGAAGAATGAAACATTCAAATAATTTTACATGTTTAAATTTGGACTATATAAAATTATTGTGTGCTTAATAATGAAGTTGATTTCATTATACAAAAAAATGTTTATGTTGATTATAAAATATTGGATAGTTAACTAACATAAAATGTTGATTATAAACACTTAACCAATCAATGTACATCAAGGAAACTATAGCATAAAAAATGGTGACACATAATGAGATGGGACAAGGTTCCCATAACAGAGAAGAGGAGTCTAATGAAAGGAGAGTGTTGGAAACCCCTCTAAATTTGGATGAAACTTTAATAAGCATCATGGAAGAATTAAAAATCTTTAAAGGATACAATAAGAGGATTATAAAGGAACAAGAAAATAAAACTGAAATAAATGCATTCTTGTTGCGAAGATTGTTATAAATATAGAGGCAGTTTCATCATGGGAAAACAACCACTAATGTGGAGAAACATTAGTCCCTAAAAACCCAAAGTCCACCTAAGATAAAGAAACATGTCCTTGAAAGTAGAAACATAAGAAGAAGCACCTCAAAGAAGGCCCAACACGGAGCCAAGAGGCATGCTAAACTCAAGCATTCATCTAAAGAATCCTCTAGTGAGGGAGATGACAGCTCCAAGTAACTATCCAGTAGTGAGGCTAGTTTAAATTCTTAGACGAGAATAAAGAGGAGGAAGCACTCGAAGAGCCATGAACCTGAAGAGTTTAAGAAATCCAAGCCACCCAATTTTGATGGGGAGATTAAAAAGGGGGAAGAAGAATAAGTTTGGATACTTGGCCTAAAGAAGTACTTTAGAGTTCATGACAACTTTGAGAACTTTAAATTTTGAATGTCCATTTTAACCTTTAATGGAAAGGCCTCTATCTAGTGGGAGGACCTTAGAAATGTAAAGGAAATCCATGAGCAAGAATTGTCTTGGAGGGAGTTTGAAAAATAATTTAAGGAAAATTACCTGTCGAGGAGGTACTATGATGAAAATTCTAAGGATTTATATGAACTCAAGCTAGGACAACTCATAATAGATGAATATGTCAAACAATTTCTTGATATGATAAGACATGTGCCCTATATAAAGGATGAAAATGTGAAAATATAGAGATTTGTTAGTGGGATGCCTCAATCCTTCTGAGCCCTAATTGAGTTTGATAAACGAAAAAAATTAGAAGACATTATTCATAAAGAAAAGGTACTTCTATGAGCAATTCAAGCACAATACAAAGCCTCATAAGGATTGTAATAAGAAAGGTAAATTGGGATTCAATAAGAAGGGGTTTAAGCTCTCAAGTTTTAAGAATCATGGGAAAAAGCCTATAGAGATCCTTCCCGTTAAGAGCGTGTATGACCAAACTTTCCAATCTTGGGGTGGATATAATCCCTTTGGATCATCCCTAGGAAAGACTAGTAATACAAAGAGAGAACCATTGAAATGTTGGGGATGTGGAGAAGAACATTTTATAAGGGACTTCCCTCAAAGGTAATAGGAAAATAGAAGGTTCTATGATTTTGAGGAGGCTACCACAGTTAATGATGTGGCTAGGAGCATGCCACAAATTTATGCATCCATGGATAACAAACAAGATAACAACCAAGCTTCAGTGGTGGATATGAAAGTTATGATTGCCAACCATTTTGATTATGTTTTAATTGAACCTGGTTCTAATTTGAGTTATGTTTCCCCTCAAACTATTGAGAAATGTAATCTACAAAAAGTAAAACATGCTAAATCGTGGTTATTATAGCTAGCCACTAGAAAAAAAAAAAGTAACAAAAGCCATACTGGCATGCCAATTCATTGTGAATGGGTTTCCCACCTAAGAAACCCTAAACATACTTCCTTTAGGGTCTTATGATATGTTGATTGACATGGATTTTTTGGTTTCCTATAAATCCAAGTTGGATTCTTATAACAAAAAATTGGAATGTGAAGATGAGGAAGGAAAGAAAAGGATCCTACAAGGAATCCAAAATCATGTCTCAGTGAGACAAATATCAACCCTTCAAGAGAAGAAGTATTGCATAAAAGGATGTCCCTTGTATGCAATACATGTACTGAACTTCGTTGAGGATAGTAAATTGAGCCTAGAGAATCATCCTTTATTACGAGAATAAAAATATGTGTTCTTGAAGAGGTACCATGTTGACCTCCAAAAAGGGATATTAGCCTGTCAATAGAGTTGATTCCTGGAGCAGTGCCAATGTATAAATCACCCTATAGGATGAGTAAACCAGAGCTACTTGACCTGAAATTGCAGCTGAAAGAAATATTGGACAAAGGTTACATTCAACCTAGTGTGTCTCCCTAGGGAGAAGCATCCTTGTTTTTGAAGAAGAAGGATGGAACACTCAGGTTGTGCATAGACTACATACAACTGAAAAAAATGACAATTAAGAATAAGATTACCTTACCAAGAATTGATGACTTATTTTACCAGTTAAGGGGTGCTACAATTTTCTCCAAGAATGACAAAAGGTCTAGATACCATCAGGTTGGGATTAAGGATGAAGACATCCACAAAAATCCTTTAGGAAAAGGTATGGGCATTATGAATTTGTGGTGGTTCCATTTAGTCTTACCAATGCACCAACCACTTTAATGTGCTTGACGAATAATGTGCTCAACATGTTCTTGGATAGATTTGTGTTGATTTTCATTGATGATATCTTAATATTTTCGAAGAGAAATGAAGAGCATGAAGATAACCTGAATTTAGTTATTCAAGTGTTGATAGAACACAAGCTCTATGAAAATTTTAGTAAGTGTGACTTCTTCCAAAAACAAGTCCATTACCTAGGTCATGTCATCTTTGAGGAAGGAGTGGTAGTTGAACTCGACAAGATCGAATCCATTATGGATTATCCTAGACCAAAATATGTAGTTGATATCAAATCCTTTATGGTCCTAGCAGGATACTATAGAAGGTTCATAAAGGAGTTTTACAAGATATTTTATCGAATGAACTCGATTTATAAAATGGGAGTTAAATTTGTTTCGACAAAAGAGTGTGAGGAGAGTTTCTAGAAGCTCAAGCACCTATTAAATAATGCACTTGTGCTAAATATTCCAGATCCAAATAAGGACTTCCTTATGTGTACAAATTACTACAAGGAAGGACTCATATGAGTCCTTATGCAAGAAGGGCGTGTAATTTGTTATGAATCCACAAAAATTAATGAGCATGCAACAAATTATGTGACACATGAATTGGAATTGAATGTCATAGTGCATGCTTTAATAATGTGGAGGCATTACCTCCTAGGAAAAAAATATCTACTTATGACAGACCATAGTGGGATGAGATATTTGTTTTACTAGCCCAAGCTAAATGCAAGACAAGCCAGGTGGATGGCTCTCGTTAGTGAAGTTGATTTTGAAATCAAATACATTAAGGGAAAATAGAATAGGGTGTTCGATTCCCTCAGTATAAGCATGCAATTGATTCACTTGGAAGCAATGAGCACCTATGAATCAGGAATAAAATAAAAGGTTAAAAGTGCACAAGAAACATATGAATTTTTCAAAACTATAAAGGAATACCTAGAGGATGATCCCACATGTATGAAGTATGATGGTTATAAACTATTGAATGATGTCCTGCTAACTTACAACGATAGGTTGTATATTCCAAATTGTAACGAATTGACAAGATTCATCATGGATGAACTACATAAAACACTATATACAACTGATCTTGGCTATCCAAAGATGATAACAACCACTTATAAATTATTTTATTGGTAAGGAATGAAAAATGAAGTAGTTGAGTAATTAGATAAGTGTTTGGGATGTAAACAAGTTAAAGTGGAGGACATGCATCCAACGAGGCTGCTACATCACCTACTAATCTCATAATGGAAACGGGAAACCATCTCCATGGATTTTATCACAAGGTTTCCTAAATCAACAAAACAAAACGATGCCATTATGGTAGTTGTGTACAAGTTGAGCAGGGATTCCCACTTATCCCTACAAAATCAACCTGCAAGGAAATAGACATTGGAAATAGTTTCATGAAATAAATATTTAGCTTGCATGCCATACCTAAGGAAATCATATCAAATAAAAATGATAATTTTACTTCAAATTTTTGGAAGTCTTTGTTTGTTGGTTTTGGGACTAAATTGTTATTTAGTACAACCTATCACCCTCAAAATGATGGGAAGATAGAGAGTGTAAACCATGTATTAGAAGACATGTTAAGGATTCATGTAATGCATCAGCCCACAAAATGGGAATAATATATACCCTTGGTAGAATTTTCCTACCCATTGAAAATGAGTCCCTTTTAGGCTCTTTATGCTACACAATGAAATATTACATTTAGTTGGAACAACTAAGTGGACATAATTACACTTGGGCCAAATATGCTCAAATAAATGGAACATCAAGTAACTCAAATAAAAAAAAATATGAAAGTGGCCCAGGACAATCATAATAGCTATGTAGATAGAAATAGGACCCTCAGAGAGTTCAAAGTAGGAGATCATGTGTATCTTCAAATTAGGCTGAGAAGAAGTTCCTTGAGAATGGGAACTAGTGTCAAGATGGAACCTCGATTTTGTGGACCTTTTGAAATTTTGGATAGAGTGGGACATGTAGCATATAGATTAAATTTACCTCCCACAGTTAAAGGACATAACGTTTTCCATGTTTTATTACTGAAGAAAAATGTACATGATTCTACTCATATAATTAAATGGTATGTGATCTAGGTGGAAACAAAGGGATTATTATTTCTAGAACCATAATGTATACTGGACAAGAAAACGATCCCACCCAGGAACAAGACCATTGCACAGGTCAATGTGTAGTGAAAACATTTTAGCCCAGATGAAGCTACATGGGAAATGGAGGATGCCATGAAAAATGGATACGCCTTTTTGTTTACTAATGTGCATGGAAATAAAAGTGGTAGGTAGAAAATTGAGGATAGTTTTAATTTAAGGGGAAGAGGATTGTAATACCTCTGCCCCCCCTCCGACCCTCCAATTTGTAAATATAGTTGTTATTATTGTAAAAAATAAAGATATAATGACTATGTGTGAATTTTGAAAGACAATGAACCTTTAGTAAGGCTATGTAAATATATTTTCCATTATATATATATATATATATATATATATATATATATATATATATATATGGAAGTTTTGAATAAGTAATGAGGGTGGCACCTATACAAATTATGATGCCATGAGAGGGAATGGTAAGGATAACCATCACTTGTTGAGATGACCCCTGCAGTACTCTATTGAATTTGAAATGCTCATACCTAGAAATGTCCTCTATCCTAAAGAATTTATTTACCAATCAAGTTGGTATTTGGGGAGTCTTCCTCAAGAGTCAATGAGAGGATGGGAAAAGTACTCATATGTATGTTTCTTGATTTGAACCAAAAAATCTTTCTAAGAAAGGAAACAAAGAGGAAAATTGTGGGAAAAAGGAAAAGGAGGATATCAATTGCACACGAGTGGGTGGAGAGACTAATTCTACGTAAGAGGAACATGCCAGATTTCTATGTTTCAAATTAGAACAAAGAAGAAGTGGAAAAAGACATTGTTCTAGGTACATGAACTGTTTGGCAGTGTGTTCAAATCAAGCTGACAAACAGGGATCTAAAAGGTTAGTGGTTGAGTGAGAAATCACAAAAATCCCTCTTGCTTGGTGGATGGAAAACTAGGTTTCCATCTTCCTATGGGAAAAGGAGAGTATCTTTCATCCCTTGTTTTTTACTAAGGAAAAGGAGAAATTTCTCTCATGGAATCATACTTTGGCTAGGGGTTGGCCAACTGTGAAAACATTAGGAGCAATTGTGCCTATGGTTGGGTGGAAAGTAGCACACCCTTGAATATTTGGTAGTATTTATTAGTCTTCAGATAAGTATATGTGGATTCTGTATAATAAACAAAAAGAATGAATTAAGTCTATAAATTGTAGTCATGGATGTGTATGTTTGTCTGAAGAATAAACTAGTTGTTTTACTTCAAGTTGGTGTACTCGGGAAATGATAGAACAAAATGATTAGTTGTTTTCTGTGAATGTCGTATTGAATGGATAGATATACCTATTCAATCTTAAATTAATCCATGTATTTCATGTGAATTCTCATGATGCAAAAGTGTGTTTGGCATGCTTATGAAAACAATATATTTGTATGGATTATGTATGTTTACTATCCCCACCAATTCGATGGATGAATTTAGTTTAATAGACATGGTAACGGTAGGGTGTAAACCTATGGATACTATTACCTCCTAATGGAGAGCTTAATACATTTGTACCTTATTTATAAGGATGGTGACAGAAGTTCCTTGAAATTTGGGAAAGTCTTTCCATAGTTGGAGAATATTAGCCCTTATGGAATTCCTCTTCCTATAGTATGGACAGGTCCCATAACACAAATATCCACCTGAATGGTGAAGAGGGTATGCCTTAGAAATTTCAAATCCAAGAGAGAGTGCCTCAAGTCCTTAGAAACTACTTGAAAAATCCTCGAAAATTGTCTAAGTCTAAGATTGAATTGTTCTCTTGTAGAAATCTTGTGTTTTGAGTCGAGAGAGATCAAAACCATCGATTTGACGAGATAAAATATATCATCCCTTCATCGAGAGGGCATCGTCGTCACTAAGAGACGAGTGCCAAGACTTGTAAAATTCGGACGATGATGAAGAAGTTCCATAGCCATCGACAACTGTTGATCATGTGCAAAAGGAAAATCAAGACCGTTAATCAGTAAATTGAGTCGTTACTAAGGTTTGGAGCGAGGAGCTTCAACACCGACGAGGGAATGTGAAAAAAAAGGGTTGGGAAAGAATGTGAATCAGTGAAGTTGTGGTGTCGACTCCAAAATTTTGATGATGATAAGGGGTTATGGGGAGTGATGATGTCATTTTGATGCAACGTGCCAACAGGGAAATTTATGTACTCGAAAATGGTACCTGGCAACACATAATTGTTCGATGGGATGAGAGTGGACCCCGATGGGTAAGGAGGCCCTTTGGTTCTTCTATTTAAATCATGGCTTTCAAATCTATATGTTGAGAGATCTGGACCGTCGGTGCCAAACACATCATCGTTGGAGAATGAAATATTGGTGCATTTGAATGACGACCATGAGTTTCAATGATGAAGAAGGCTTGGGAACATCTCGTCCATACGATCTAGATGTTAACAGATCTTGGTCATTCATGAGAGAGAGTTGGGTCGATACGAGAGGATGGAAAGAAGGTAAGTGTCAACGACGATGAGATGTCGAGGATAATGATGACCGTTGATCAGTGGATGAGTGACATGCAATCTCATCCATGGATCCATGTGGGTCCCATCCTTGCATAGTGAGAAACATCAAAGAATTGAACGTTAACCTCAGTACTATTTAGTATCCTGAACACAACCAGATTCGTCGAATTCTCAGCCTAAGGACCATCAGATCTAGGAGAGGACCGATAGGTGGATCCTTATGGGAACTTTCAGGAGTGAGTATTTGGATCTCCACCGGAGCAAGGACGATGATGAAATTAGGATTGTGTGGGTAGAAAACCCCAAACCAATGAGTTAAGAAGGTGACACATCGACGCCATGTTGGTGCGCACAAGTGACAAGGTTCTATTTGGATGCCACGTGGAAGTGAGGTGGAATTTGACTATGAAATCCTGGCAAACTATGAGAGTTTGTATCTTTGGATCTAGAGCCCAATTTCAAGCATGGGTAGATTCATTGGAAATCTCTCGGTGAGTTGAATTCATATATGAGGATTTATTAGAGAAATAATGCACGATGTGGAAGAGGAATTTTGAACACCCCTTCATCCTAAGTAAGCATCCTAAGTAAGGATTAGGGGGTGGTCTTACATCAATGTTTTGTCCCTTTTCACTGAAGCCATAGTTCTAAAATACCTTGACCTTATTTCAAAGTTAGTTGATATTAAAACCTTAAATATTATAAAGATATGTTTTCCATCTACCTTATTTAGTTTCAAAGATAAATTCTATAAATACACTGAAGTCACAATGTTGGCATCATCCTTATCCCCCAAAGTATAAAACATCTTTATTGAACACTTTGAAGATTTATTCCTTCACTTTTTTCACCTCAAACTACAATGTTGGTTTCAGTTTGTGGATGACATGTTCACCATTTGACCCCATCACCACTCATCCCTAATATCGTTTTATAACCATCTCCATAGATTATCTCCCCACATTCAATCTACCATGGAAACTCAATAGGATAAATTAATTTATTTCCTAGATGCTCTAGTCACCCGACAACTGGTTGGTTCCTTCTCCTTCTAAGTGTTTTGTTAAAGTTCATATACCAATAGATATAATCATTTCCCAAACACACCACCATATTACTAAAAAATCTATTGTTCTCAAAACTCTTGTATGTAGATCCATTCAAATTTTTGCACCCCAACACTTTAACAAAAAATGATCCATCCTCACCAATTCCCTCCAAGATAATGGCTATTCTTTTTACCAAATCAACATATTTTTCCACTCCATTCTCCAACATGAACTAATAACCACCTCCTTCTCAATTCTCCCTAGAACCAAATATCGATACCTTACATTAATGGAATTACTAACCATATTTCTAGGATTTTGGCAAAAACGAATATCAAATTTTTTTTCAACCTCACAAAACCCTTAAGCAATTATTCATAAGTTTCAAAGATAAATTTAACTGTTCACTCAATGAAGATGTTTACCCGTTTCATAATCTCACTACTAAATCAATTATATTTGAACATTCCCATAACACAACACCATATTTTCTTTACTCACACCAATATATAGACACATGCTCCCCGTTATTTAGCTAGCATCATTAGGAAAGTACTTAAAATAGAAAAACAACTTAAAAACATTAATTGATTGAGAAGACAATTACAAACTCATGCATTCTTGAAATCCCATCATCCATATTCTTCAACATTAATCCCTCTTGTTTTCTTAACAAACCCCTCATCCCTCCTCACTAATCCTCGTCCTATATTTAGTAATATTTTTCCTTCTCTTTAATTCATTTCTTTAGTTAATCTTTTTTTACGACTTTCTCCCTAATTTAAACCTATTAGAACTACTTTTTATCTATTGAATTTTAATCAACCAATTCTAACCCATTTCCTTTAGTTTATGTTTATGTCAAGTTTCTTTGATTACATCTTTTCAAAATCCTTTTTTATTTGAATTATTCTTTTTTCTTTATTAAATTTTATCATATTTATTTTTTTCTTTTAATTATGTCGAAAGGGCATATACCTATTGGAGATGGGCACAATTAATCACCTTTTAATTTAAAATTCTAATGTGATGGCTAACAATTGAAAATGCTGGAATATTCTTAGTCGTCTTTCCAAATCAATGAATGTGATTTACTCTTCATAACTTCCTTGTATTTTTAAATGCATCAGTTAAACTGTTTACTTTTTAACATTTACCTAATCATATTAAGAAATTATTGTACTATCATATGATTGACACGTTTAACTGATTAACCTTTGGAATTACCACATTTAAGATTAACCTTTAGAATTACCACATTTAAGATTAACTTTTGGATTTCCTCAGCTCTATGTGTGTTTTAGTTATCCATGCATTTCAATTCACGTCCATCCAAATAACTTTAGGCATAACCACTTTGCGGCTGTGCTAATACTATATTATTTGATTACTTTACCTACTATTTTTCTTTTCATCACCATCCTTTCATTTACAATTTTACTATATTATCTTTTTTCTCCAATCACTTTTTCTACTGATTTATTTTAGTTATATATCATATTATATATATTTATATGTTAATCTAATGAAACTTATTAAATGTTTATCTTACACTTAAATATTTTTTTGTTATTATTATTATGTATTTGTTTTCAACTATGCATAATAATAAATAGCAATTGTTTCATAAACATCTTGTATCAATAATAAATGTTCTTAACGAGTATGTGTAATTGTTTGCATAATAATAAATAGAAACTGTTTCATAAACATATTGTATCAATAATAAATAATAAATGTTATTAACGAGTATGTGTAATTGTTTGTATAATAATAAATAGAAAATAGAAATTGTTTCATAAACATGTTGTATCAATTATAAATGTTATTAACAAATATGTGTAATTGTTTTTTAATTAAGTATATATATATATATATTTATTTTATTTTTTTAAATTAAACAAACTTTATCATATTTGTTTTTGTTTTCTTAATTGACCTGACATTAATTTTCTTTTTGAAGATTATCTGAAGCTAATCTAATGCCTCAACATCTCCCCTCCCCATACTGAATTATAAAGCAAGCGCTTAAAGCAAACA
Organism: Picea abies; assembly: GCA_900067695.1. Classification (NCBI taxonomy): domain Eukaryota; kingdom Viridiplantae; phylum Streptophyta; class Pinopsida; order Pinales; family Pinaceae; genus Picea; species Picea abies. The sequence continues at coordinate 13,219 of CBVK0100753100.1, forward strand.
CCTACCTGCTAGCTGCTCTACTCTCAGTGTAATTATGAAAATCTACATTTTCAAAAAGATTATGAAATAATATCCTCACTGCTGTCAATCAAAGGCAACATAGATACCCTCCGGTTTCCATGTTGAGATTGCAGCGGCCTGTTGAGTACTCCCCTGTGAAAACTCCAAACGTTGTTCACAACTTGGCTACGAGCACAAAGGATGGTTTTCATGTTCAGGCT
>CBVK0100753111.1:0-10503 GCA_900067695.1 Picea abies
TCACATCTCTTCTCAGAGATAAGCTGCCACCATTCTAGCGAGTTCATTCACTTTGTATTTTTACAGTTCTGTACATTTCGCTCATAAATAGAAATTCTGTATTATTGTATGTATGTACCTCTTATTATATATATGATATATCTCTATTATATTATTGGCTCTCTTGCAATATCTCTGTATATTTTTTTCTTATATCTCCTCTCTCATTTCGTGCTCAAAATAATCCAGATGAATCAAGGTGATGAAGACCTAGGAAGACACTATTTTATCAACGAGAAGATATGAGCTACATTAGATGTCATTCATGAGGTCAAAAAAATGGCACAATTTGTCGGAGCATTGTGAAGGAAAGCACTAATGTGGTTTACGAACTTTATAGAGAATCCCAATAGAATTAAGGAGAAGATAAAGAATGGTTTCTTGCCATTTTTTCAGCACTCAAGATTTTAAATACCTTGTTGCCCATAAGTTTAGACCAATAAATACAAAGGGGAAGAATTGATCTCCTTGAGTGTGGATGGTTCCCGATTTTGGAATCATCCTCGATCTCCAAGTTGAGGCCTCCTTACTCTTCAAACTGTTCAAAATATATTCCCATTTGGAATTTTCTTTAATTTTTCTCTAAACATTGCTTTCTTCTTTTCAAACATTTTACTAAAGCTCGATTTTTAATCACCTCCTCCCCCTAAATTGGGCCTCATTTCCAATTATTTGTTGTTACCTTGTCTTGAATTTCAAATTGGACCTCGTCGCCACCATTTGATCCCTAACAACCATACAGACTTTCAACCTTGTTCGATGTACTTTTATTCATATATCTTCTCTTTGAATTGTGTTTGATGATTTCCATCGAAAGCCACTTATCCTTGATGGGTCCAAAACTTCCAAATAGTGCTCTCTAGTCACTAAAGCGCCTAACCTTGAGTCGATTGAGTGATCGACCCCAACTTCAAATTTGGGCCTTTCCTTTTAGTACTCTTTGCAAGTGTGAAGCATTTTTCAAACTTTTTGTACGTGTGAAGACCCATTCTGTATTCTTCACACATGTGGAACCATTTTAAGTTCAATTATGATCGGACCTTTCCTTACGAATGCACTGACACAGGGTCTCGATATCTCAATCAAGCCCGATTTTGAAATCGGTCTCCTCTAGGCTAATTTGTGCCCCAATTTTCTGATTGGGTCCAACGTCAAAATCAAACGTACCTTTGTATAAATGTAGTGATCGGTCGCGATTTTCATATCATGCCTCCCCGTTCAAACTTGTGTGCAATCGAGTCTCGATCCTCAAATCGAGACTCCTGACTCCTAGCTAATGTGTGCTTCTTGAACTTAACAAATTTCCATGATTTTTTTTTATAGTCCAATTTTAACTCAAAACACCAAAAGAGGATTAGTTTGATTGGATTATTGATTTAATGATTAACCCACATGGTTTGTGTTTTGTAAACCTCCACATGACTACAAGGAGGCAAGAAAGGGAGTCAAACAACCAAGAAAGGGATCTGAATGGTAAAAAATAAATTTTTAACTAACAAATGGAAAAGAATCCTAGGTGGCAAAAAAGGTATAGTTGAACAAATAAGTCGGCTTGTCAAGAATGGAATTAAAATGTAAAAATGAGTTCGAATTGAAAAGAAAACAAATTGCCAAAGAAGGAGTTAGAACTGAAAAGAAAAGAAAAGAAAACCCAAATGGTAGAAAAGGTAGTTGAATGAAGAAACCAAACAACCAAGAAGGGAATCACATTGCCAAATAGAGAAAATCGAAACGATTGATCTCCCTCTCGCTCTCCCTCTCGCTCTCTTGTACAAATAGACTAAACCCAATAGACAAAGGGTTTATTGCTTGTGTGTCTTTGTAGACTTTTCTATAAAATGTTAATGAATGAAAAACCTCTTCTAGGCAAGCCATTTGGAGAGACTTTAGTTCTAAAATGTGTGATTTGTAGAAATTTTTCTGTTAGTTTATTGAGTTTTGGAATGGTATAAGTGTTTTCTTTTATAGTGTAGATTTTTCTCATGTATGAGTAATTTGTTTTATTTTGTTTTATCTCACAAATTGTTTGTCTATAACCTTAAACATAGAATTGTAATGGGCAATTCATTTTGAGAGTTTTTTGTAATGCCACTAGTTATTTAAATCACTTATTTTATTTTCTTGAATAATTTTTCACTAAAACTTTAAAATAATAATATATTTGATGCTATGTTTAACTCATCATTATTAACTTACCTTAGTATTAACTTATCCTAGATAGCATTTTGCAATTTGCATATTAAATTCATTACATCTCATTTGTTGTATTTAAAAATACTTTAATGATGGTGATGGCCACAAGTGGTAAAAAACAACACAAAATCATTTGAAGGTTCTTCTACCATAAACCCAGATTCCCTAATTCAAAGTGTAAAGTCTAATTAGGACCATTCATTGGAAAAACATCCGAGGGTTATTCAACTCTCTCAACACCAACCCTAAAAAAATGTTGTGCACAAAGTTGAAGTAATTGGGCAAGTGGAACCATGTAAATCTTGTTCATAAGCTTAAAGTGACAAGTGAAGTGACACGGTTCTCATTAAAATCATATGATTTCAAAGTTCTAGGTAAGATTTGTGAAAAACATTATTAACCTTTGAGAAACTCCATAACATTCTCCATAGTCTAAATGTTCTAGGTTTTTATTTTTAAGGCAATTATCAATGAAATTTGGAGATGCAATTGTTGACGAAATCAATGAAATTGGAGATGCGTTATAATTGTTCGGTCAAATTTTAATTACTATTGATGAAATGCTTGGTTGGGTACGATTTGATAGATGCTGCATCCGCCAATACGGCCGCAGCTTTCAATGCTTTATAGCAGGGCTGGATTTTGGCGTCGGATTTGATTTCAGGTGGAAGCGAATAACTTCGCCAAATGGACATTCTGGCGTTATAATTGTCCTGTCAAATTTGAACGGCTATTGAGGAAATGCTTGGAAAGGTACGATTTGATGGATGATGCATCGGTCCATCCATCTAATCTTATCTTTGACATCAAGAAAGAATGAATGGCCTCAGATTTGATTTCAGCTAGTCCTTTTCTAATTTATGAATAGGGCTTGAGATCATTACATTCGATTTTTCGTCTTCCGCATATATTATTTTTGCACAACACAGCTTGGTTTTCTCGGGGATTTGGTTCTTTCACTGGATCTGTGAACATGCCGGCGGCAGCAGCAGCAGCTAAAATGTCGCCAAATACCTTCCATGAAAAAATATGGCTGAGCCACACAGGTACTAAATTATATTAATTTCATGCCGTTTTTGTTGTTGCTGGTAAGTTTTCACAAATGTTTGAAATGATAACTATTATTTGACCTATTGGTGCAGGAGCATTGGAGGAGCGAGGTACTTTCAATTTCTTAAACATGACAGGCGAGAAATACAAAGCAGCTAATTCACCTCCAGCAATCGGTGTGAGGGCAGACTGGCAGCTGAGGGAAGGAATGAATATATGTGGCATCTGTGACAACATTGAATGTTCAGTATTTGGGAGGCGCTCAGCCCTTCAAGTTGAAGGTGGTGGATTAGGGTTTGGCACTTTTGATATGAGGAAGGACATGCCATCCCGTTTCCTCTGCTCGGAATGTATGAAAGCGTGTAAAAGTAAGGCCGTAAGTTGCAGCTTTTACAGATGCAGCTGGAAGTACGAGGGTGTGGCGTTAGAGTGGGATGGAAGTCATTTTGCCTCCGTGAAGAAGGGCGGAGGCGGTCTCGCCAATATGACCAATGGCTATCTCTCCTGCGACACTGCTAACTCCTGGACTAAATGGACACAACTCAAGATCGTGGTGAAAGATATTCAAGACTCTGAACTTGTGAAGCTTTATTCCTCCTCTTCGAGCAATTCAGAATCAAAATCATCCTCGGAGGAGGAAGACTCGGAGTCTATGGAAACGGACTCTTAAAGCACGTTATATACCCAATTTTACCATTTTGGATGATATTTCTTAACGACTGATATGCGAGATTTTGTGTCTGCATTGTCTTCATCGAAAGATACATGAAAATTAACCTTCACGATAAAAACCTCGTGTATTTCATTTTTGTTTCGTATTCTGACAGTAAGTTCTGGTATAAATCGTTCATAGAACATGACGACTGAATTGCCTTTGGTATTTGTAGAATTGTATCTATTTCATCTGATAGTATTTGTAGAGCTGTAAGGCATTCGGATATTATCATCGGCTAAGAGTGTTTTGATTTTCTGTCTAAACATAAGGAATCTCTGACTTTGTTGTTCATATGCGAGTGTTAAAATTTCTGTTCTAAGATTTTTGCAACTAGTTTTTTAGGATTCATCTCATAAGTTTTTGATATGTTAGTATTATAATTATTTTTTGAATTTGTTACGCCAAAAAGTTTATACTTATTGGTAATGGGCACAATTAATCATCTTTTAATCTAAAATTTTCAATGAATGTGATTTACTTTTCATAATCTCCTTGTATTTTTGAATGCATCAGCTGTTTACTTTTTAACATTTATTATAACACTATATGATTGCCACATTTAAATGATTAACTTTTAACATTACCACGTTTGAATTATTAACCACGAATTTCTTCACCCATCCGCGCGTTTCATATTGAGCAGAGCGTAGTAATATATAATGTCAAGTGTCTCTTCGTAGCTGCATTCTTCTTAACACGGCTCCATTGGTTCTTCCTTCTTAACAACTAAATATGTCTTTAGGCATTAATTAATCACAATTATGTCACTGTGCTAGTTATCTATCTATTCACTATGGATTATCCACTAGTGAGATGTAAAAACCCTAATTACATGATAAAAGTAATATCTACCTGTAAAAACCTTGACTACATTAATCTGATTCTTATTTTTATAGATTTTTGAAATGTAACATTAGAGTTTCAATGATGATATACATATATATTTTAGATGGTGAATTGACGAATAATTTTATTATATTTAAAAAATATTATTCAATACAAATAAATCACATACATATAATATATGTGGTGAATACATAGTGTAGTTTTATTCTATTTAAAAATGTATTATTTAATATAAATAAAAGAGTTAAGAAATCATAGTGATTAAAATATGATGTTATGTGTAATTTTTATTTTTAATGAATTTGAGTTTGGGATTAAGTATTAGTAAAAGAAAAATTAAGATAATTAAAGATTATTAAGTGAAAATCTTGAAAATTGGAAGTCTTGTTTTCATGTCTTATATTTATAGACTTTTTAATATAGCATGAAACAAGGCTTGTCTAAACTTTGTATTGAAGAGTTTTTAAATTTGGTGGTAAAAATGATGTCTCAAATTATAAGATTATTATGATTTTTTAAATTTGGTGATAAAAATGATGTCCCAAATTATAAATTTATAAGATTATTATGATTTGTTTATTTTTAGCTAATTTATATAAAATAATTTTGAAAATGAAAATTAACTTTTAGTTAGAAAGTTTAGTACAAGAATCAAAGGCCAAGATAGTCTTTAGGATTTATCATTCAAGAGTGGATCTGTTAATTAGTTGTGAAGATTATTGCATATGAATGTTGAAATAATAAAACTAAGATAGTCTTTAGAATGTATCAATCAAGAGTGGATCACATAATTAGCTCTTAAGATTATTAAAGGATAATGAGAATTGATTAAAAAAATTAATTATAATATATGGGTTAAGAAACATTCTCTTGAGGGAAGGTAGGTGACAAGGTTTGTCTAAGAATTTAAAGGGAAAATAATTTTGTATTATGCTTGTGGACACTTAAAATTGGAGAATAACACTCATACCAAATACTCTCACACTCTGTGAAACATTGATTAGAAATCCATTACATATATGGTTGTAGAACAACAAACTTAGAACAAACTTCTATAAAGTATGATGTCAACCCACTCTCATACCAAACTTATGCAAGTACATAACAACTTGATAACTTCTTGGTAACAACATTTTAATTTCTTCATTATTTCTCTAACACTCCCCCTTAATGGAGAAATGGATTGTCTACAATACTAATGCTTAACATAAGTAACATGCATATTGGTATTAGTCTAAGTTAGGTTTACAATTGGACTCTTAACAATTTAATCTTGACCTTTCTTCTTGTCAGATAGTGATGTATATGGAGCTTCTTCTTTGGCTTGCTGCTCCAAATATGTTTCATCTTGACTTTGCTATGCTTCATTGCCATCTTGGTTTTGTTCTTCTTCATTTTGGAACTTAGTCGTTGACTATTGTTCTTTGTCTTTAACACTTCTGTAGGTTCTTGGAAGCGTTTGTCTTTAATGTTTGCAATTTTTTCCAACTTCTCATAAGTGGGTTGTTGCCCTTTCTGGATATAATCATCAATGTCATGCTCAATGCACTGTTGCAACATAAATTCATAATAACACTTGATTTTTTCTGGGCTTCACACCATAAAAATTGACTCAATATTTTCTTCCTCAATTTCTTTCTATTCTTCCATGTTTTCTTCATAATCAGTGACTATTGAAAATGAATTGTTGTCTTGTAAATCTGCACAATAAAAAAAATTGTTACAATCATATGAAAAATTATAGGAAGAACCATACTGGTTCTTTTCATTTTTCTCTTCCAAGAGTGTTTTCCTTTCTTTGTCTTTCTTCCTTGTCTATGATGTTGCATAATAATCTTCTTTTTCAGCTTCAACGGCTATAACAATTGGTTGTTTCATGTCTTCAATCTCTTTACCAGGCTCTATCACTACAAATAGGTTGTCTTTCACTTGTTTTGTGTATGCAAATGAGCTTATCTTTTCGCCAAACAATAGATCATCAATAAGATGTTTCTCATGCAATAGATTTGACCACTCTTCATGAGATGAATAGTTTTCATCAAATTTGACTTCATATGTCCACTCTTCATGAGATGAATAGTTTTCATCAAATTTGACTTCATATGTCTTTGTTTCAAAGAGACTTTCTTCCATAAGGCTTTCATTTCCATGGGTTGTTTTACACTTGTCTTCATCAGCTTTAGCACGTTCCAGTTCATCAACAATTTTAGTTGTTAAATTCATCAAATCACTACATACTGCACCATTGACATTTTCTCCATTATCATAGGTTGTTTTATTATGAGTGACATACACACTTTCATCTTCAATCATTGCAATTTCAATGCTACCATTTTCAGTCTCTATTTCAGTTACAAAAATTCCAAGACAATCATCATTTTCAACAAACAATATCTTCATCAACTTCATCTTTCTCATTCCACTTCATATTGTGCTTCATTTCAAGAATATCCCAAAATATGTTTGCACTGTATACTTCACCAAATTCAAGAAAAATACTAAACAAGGTGTTTTATCCAGTGCTGACATAATAAGTTGTAATGTTATTACACCTCCTTTCTTATCATAGAAATTGAGACGACCTTCATGATCATGATGCAATAAATCTACTAACTAGAGTAATTTTTTCATTTCAATTGCTCAAGGTTCATAATTTATACTTGAGAAGAATGACAAATTTGACATCACTATTTCATATATTTCATCAAATTCTTCATTGATCTGATTCAACACTGCATTTAGATCCTCAAGCATGGTTTTTTCATCTGCAATTAGAAATACATCATATTGATCTGCACAATACAATGACTCTTCCTGCTTATTCTTTTTCCTCATGTCTTTCAACTCTATCTGACGTTGTTTCAATTTTCTTTGATGACCTATTCCTTCACATTGAGTCTTCTTTCAACAATAATGCCCTATGACTAGCAGAGATAGAAAATTTATAGGGATGGTATCTAACAATTGAAAATTCACACACATGAATTATTTCACACCTTTCCACGTGCGCAGACGCCTTTACATAGTTTCCAGCGTTGTTCACGCTGCTTTTTTTCACGTAGTTCCAATGCTATCCACGGGCTCATAGGTGCCTCAAATGCACAGAGTCCTGAATCCTTTACACAATCACATATCCACAAGAAGAAAATGATCCCACTTGTACTCCACAACTAATAGATCTCGCACGCAGCAATGCAACAATCACATGCCTCTTTTGCCCACCACGTTGTTGCAAACTCAACACAACCAATGCATCAGTCCCTTATGATTCACGCTTCACGCAGGCTTCACTTCTGAGTATCAATAATGATAGATATCTCTAGGTATACCTCCACGTAGGTGCTCTAACCTCCATGCAGTGATACCTCCACGCATACAATAACACCGTGATGCCTCCACGTACACTAGAGATTGACAAGTTGGAGATTAAACAATAATTCACAATGGTTCAATATACCTCTACAGGGTTTTTATCAAAAGTGGTGGCGTGAAACTGGCAGATCGCGATTCCTCCAGGCAGATGAGGAGCACACCAGTGAGATAGAAATTCCACAGTTTGCCTTCAATCGGGCTGACATTATCTTTTGTTGGTCGCACACTCTTTCAAACGAAATCCTAAAAAGGAAACAACCAAATAAATAGTCTTACATAGCCCTTCACACAGGTCGTCAGTCAACCCTTCACATAGGGTGCAACCCAGGTCTCTACGCAGGTCCCGCAGGTCATAATTCATCTGTCTTCAACACACAACAAATGGGTTATTTCATGTCGTGAACTCTCTTGACAACAAATGTGTTTGATCATTGGTGGATGCACCAGTCAACATTCCATGCTCCAGCAAGGCACACTCTCCTCTCTTGCAACTCTTATTCGATTCCCTTAAACTTTTTCTCTTTGCACAAAGATATTGCACTTGGACAATGTATTCAACAATGCAACATTGTTTTTCCTCTCTGAAAGCAGTGGCCACTCTCACGTGGTGGATCAATGTCTCTTCTCAAGTTTTTGTTTATGTTAGTGGTGGCTTACATGCCTTCATGCATGACCCTTTCTTCTTCAACTAACTTCCCTTAAATGTTAGTGTCCTCTCAAATCAAGACTTTACTATTCGCAAACACTGATCAAGTACAACAACACACGACCCTGTTTGGACAACTTGGCTCACTCAATGGCTGCTAATCATGCCCTCTCTAGACAAAAATCACATTGAACATAACGACTGGCTGCAATCAACGGATAGAACTCCTTTGACAACAATCCATGTCATCAGGTCCAACCTATCATGCATCTGAGTGACTTATTTCTTGATAACGACTTGATTCTAAAGAAACCTCTTCACTTTAAATCGTTTCTTTTACTCCTCCACATGGGTGACTCTTCCATATGGGAAATGAGAGTCCATTGCTTTCCTTAGCAGTTTTCCAATGCCCATCTATTTTGTGGCAATGTATCTATCATAGAACAAACTGAAACAACTCTCTTACAACAAATGAATCCTTCAATGATTTCAACAACAACAATGAAAATAAAAAATGTGCCCAACTCAAATCAGGTTCTACAAGCGATGACAACCTACCGACTCAATGCAATGAAGAGTGCAACTTCTTAGCTGACCAACAATAACATGTGTGGCTTCTCCACCCAACCGACGCACTTTTCAGAAGCTTTGATACCAACTTAAAATTGAAGAATAAAACAACAATCAGTGAGGCCACAAGGGCTCACACAAGTGAGACTACGCTCACAACTTTGTGCAACATTGATTAGAAATCCATTACATATATAGTTGTAGAACAAAAAATTGATTTGTGAAACATTGATTAGAAATCCATTACATATATAGTTGTAGACCAACAAACCGACTTTAGAAGAAAGTCCTATAAAATAGGATCTCAATCCACTTTCATACCAAACTTATGCAAGTACGTAACAACTCAATAACCTCTTCCTAACAACATTATAATTCCTCCATTATTTCTCCAACATGGACTTGGTAAATTACCATGAACAATGAAACAAAAGCACTTGCTATTTGATAGGGTATCATTTCTCTCAAACAATAAAGGATTTGTAAAGTCTTAGTGAATGGTGAGATTTTAACCTTATACAATATTTACTGCAAATAGATTTTCAGTAAAAGAACAGAAAATATACAATAGCAAATACAAACATTACGCATAGATTTTTCCCGTGGAAACTTAAACCGGGAAAACCAACATATTCTATATTCATTCATAGTGATATATTGTTTACTATACAATATACATATAGGAGTCAACGAAATCCAAAACCATAACCCAATGACTTGGATTAGTCAACAACCCTAATTCTTTAACCGAAAATAGAAAACCATCGGAAAAAACCATGTGTCGAAAAACTGCCAAAAACTGCGACATGTTTCCCGAGGAAAAACCAATTTATTGGGGGCACTGCCCCCGAACCCCCGCGCAAGGGGATTTCGCCCACCTACACCCCCCAAGGGGGGGCCTAGCGCCCCCCCTCAAACCCCCCTGTGTGCAAAGAATATAACACATACTCAACATTCTTCCACTTGTTGTTTTCTTTGCATATAGGGGGTTACAGGGTTACATAGTCAACAATACATGGCAGAAATGCCCATGGATCCTCTACACCAAGAGAACTTCTCAGTGCTCATAGAT
>CBVK0100753125.1:0-15867 GCA_900067695.1 Picea abies
CCCGAGTGTTGTTCTCGGTGACACTATAGCAGTCAGGTGGTCGATCAGTTGAGCTAGGTGGGTTCCAGGATGCCTAGGGAAAGTTTGTCCATAGGTTTTGTCTAATGCACTACCACTTGAAGGGGTACCAACATGGGTTACAAGGGTGGAAAACAGATGTGCGTTTAAGTACCACTTGTATTTCTTGCATGCATGCTTCCCCAACTGCAAATTTATGCATTGAACGACAAATCTATGTGGTTTATCGATGCTGAAACACGTCGCTACACTAGAAAATAAAATCACCCACACTTCCTACCTAAGAAAGTGCTTTGATACCACTTGTGATATACCTAGAACATTTAACAAAACAATCAAATATACTGCACAAGTTACAATAACATCAAATATAGAGCAAAAATGGAATATTGATATCACAGAAAACTTAGTTCACTTGCCTCTTCGAGGGGGAAACCTCCAAATGAACATCTCTCTCTTACAATAATCATCAACAACCTACAATGGAGAGATGCATTCTTTAAATACAGTTCACAACCAAAAATACCACAGGTCAATACCATGGGCCAATACCATGTGTTATCCATAACTAAATTAGAACATTCCACTAACCAACCTCCTAACTACAGCATGTGGTCTCGATAATAATGAGGGTTGACCACTTATTACAATGACAACTAACTAATGACTAACTACAAGGGGTTAGGGATGGAACCTAACAGTTAATGTTTTTCAAAGTTATATTTTTGTTGGGACGGTATGTAAAAGACATTTGTAGTGAGACTGCATGGACATATTACATAAAAGTTTATGTAATTGTTAGTATGTTAGCAATAGGGGAATGTATAAACGGTGAGCCAAATTTTGTAAACCTTTTTGAACTTGTTGATTTGCTTCAACGCAACCCTTATATAATATAAAGTTTCAGTTCCAATTAAAAAAAAGATCAATAAGATGCCTAGTAGGGAATAAATCCAAATTAGCACAATCATTTAAATTTTTCCACCAACACGTTTTTTGTGGTAAAATAACTCATCAACTACTTTTTTTTCATAGAACCCTGTATAAAAGCATTAATTATAGGAGGGGGTAAATTTGTCCTATATAGTTTGTCAGAATCAAGGGAAATGTCATAGTATAAGTCATATTCCACATGGTAAGTGCAATGTCATGGTCAAGGGTAAGAGCTCGATTATCCCCAATGAGACATTGACCCGTTATGGATTGGATAGAAGGGTAGGCACCCCCATGATAGATATTAACTCTTGTAAGGTAGTCTCTGGATGTCTCGACCCTAGGTTGAGTCATGAGTTTCATGCTAGAAATTGGCTTGTGGGTTGCTAGCAACTAGCTTAGGGTTTATAGTGACAACCAATCAGATTTGAGAGGTTGGGTATTGCCGAAAGTTGAAATGGGCCCTTGCAATATTTGTGCGAGAGTATATATACACATGCACATCAATGTATTGGACATGTTGTATTTGTATTATCATAAGTATTGTTTGTAAAGTGGTTCCTTCATTAAAAAGTAATTGTTGGTGTTACCTTAGTGTAAGAGTACTCTATATTCTTGTGTTGATTTATTGTTTTGATTTATTTGATAATTTTCAATATTAGCATGTTTTTATCCACTTAACATCAAGGTTCTAAAAAAGAACATGCTCAAATATTTTATGTATTACATGGTGTAAAAATTATAAAGTACGTCCCTATGTTTGGTCTAATTTCTTGCTATGAAAATTAACCAATAGGTGTGTGTGAAGTCTCTTTGATTTGTTCTTTAATTTCCTATTCTTCCTCATCATGATAGAATGTATTTGTTCCTCACCAACATGATTATCATTAAGACACAAAAAACTTTGTTGATAATCATCATTTGCATCTCCAATTTTCAAACATTGTTTTATCACTTTTTTGTGTGTACGTTTTGGTTTTTTTTCTTTATGAATAGAATATTTTGATTGCCATCATATTTTTTGCAAAAAAATTTATTCCCACACTTATTTAATCTTCAAACTTTTAAATAGAACAATTTTTTTCTGGATGATTTTTTTCAAACAAATTTTCAAAATGTTATAGTGAATAATCTCTAGAAAAAAAAAAAAAGGAAGAAAATTGAAACACTTTTTATTTTTGCCAAAGTGAAATTTTAAATGATTTTTTCCAAACAAATTTTCAAAATGTTATAGTGAACAATCTCTAGTAAAAGAAAAAAAGAGAGAGAAAATTGAAACACTTTTTATTTTTGCCAAAGTGAAATCTTAAATGATTTGGATAAAATTAGCTAGGCAAAAACAATAAATATCAATTTTGGGTGAAAAAGAAATTCAAGAGTGATGTGTGGTTGGGTTAGCAATCTTTCAGTAGAGAATCCTTTTAACTTGGAACACAAAAAGTTTTTCAACTAAGATTAATTCAATTTTGAATCAAATTCCACAACTAATTTTTTTGTTGAAAATCTAAACTTTTTGGTAAAAACCTAATGAATTTTGTAACGGTAGAGTTGAAAGCTTTCTACAAAGTTCTTCAAATTCAAAAGCAACAAACCCTTCCAAATTTTGTAGACTTGTTATGGAACTTGATACCATTATATTTAATTTTTTTACAATTTGATAGTGACTTTGTTTTTATAATTTTATTCTACAACTATACATGTTTTACTTTAATCTCATTTCAAATCTACAAAATGAAAATTCAATATATTAGAAATAGACTAAAATATATATTAAAAAAAAACATTTACACGAATTTGAATCTTCTTTAAAAAACTTAGTTTTAGATTTGTTATATTTACTTGTAATGAAGAAAAATAAAGTCTACACACAAGTGCATATGTACACAACATTTTTTAATTAATCCAATTTTTAAAATTACAAAAAATATGTTTTTTTTTTTGTGTGTAAAATAGTAAAACAATACTATAATCAATGTAGATTGTTGTAATACATTTTTTTTTTACCATGTTGATAATTTAAGAGTGTACAAAAGTGATTGATTATCCTAAAAATAGGTTATCAATTTTTTTTCTAATTTAATTTATTCATTATCCATTTAAAAACTCACAAAAGTTATCTATAAACTCTGCAAATTGAAATTCTAAAATAAATATAAGTTATAGTAATTAAAAGTTAAGCAACCAATAAAAACAACATTGTTTAATGTCCAAAAACAAACAAAATAGTAACTCATCTTCATGGACTCCCCCATATGGTCATTGGCAAATATGTGATTTTGCAGGAACAAAACTAATTGAAGAAAGACCTAAGATGAAGATTATAGTCATAAATTAAAACAAATCTGCCAAAAAAAATTCAAGATGAAGATTAACTAAACCAGATAAAAATGAAGTCCAAACCAACCATAACAGAGATTAAAAAAAAACAAAAAAACTTTCATTAAAAAAAATGTTTAAAGTAATTAATGAAAAACATGTAAAAGACATTAAGTAACAAATAAATCATAATCTATGAGTGTCAACCAAGTGGTCACTGGTGGTGAAAACATGTGAAAGTCATAAATAACGAATAAATGATGATCTATGAGTGTCATCCAAGTGGTGAAAAAGTGGCCACTAGTGGTGAAAACATGTAAAAGTCATCAAGTAAGAAATAAATGATGATCTATGAGTACCAACCAAGTGGTGAGAAAGTGGTCACTAGTGGTGGATGTCATATTCAATTCATAAGATATGACTAAGTAACTAAAATGCATTAAAGGTATTTATGCACATGTAATCTCACCCAAGTGAGATAATGATTTGAGAAGTGCATATTTTTATTGTTAATATTGAAGAATCATATGTAATGCCTAGTGGGACTAATTGTGGGTTATTAGTTGAGAAATATAAACTCTTCATTAATGACCATGAGGGTCATTATATGCAATAAAGATATGTTTTTTTCTATTTTTCTAATAAATTTGAAATATTGAAAATTAATATAAATTCATACTGAATAACTTTTTCTCTCTCATGTTGTTTTAACACCTCCACACAAAAGTTTCGTATAAAACTATGTGGTCACAACTATAATTGCATATTTTTTTTTCAAAATTAAAAAATCTTATAACGATAATAATATGATGATAAACATTCCTTTTGAAGTGCACAATCTATATGGACATTAGATTGTATTTTCAAAACAATTGTCACACCATTCATTTGTATAGTGTTAAGTTATGATGAACTCTGTAATTTTTTTCTAAGTTATTTGAACTTAAAGTAAAAACATGTGTTAACATGTGTTTCCTCCTTGATTGTCACAAGTTTAAATGTAAAGATGAATAACGTATGTACATCAATTTGATGTTTAGCTAAACTCTGAATTTAAATTAGATTAAAAAAGTCTCATACATCAATTTCATAGTTGACTAAACTATAACTTCAAATTAGAATATTAATATTAATATTATTTTTATCGTCAAACTAATTAATTAACTTTCCTTTAAAAAAATTCAATAAACCAACTATCAAACTCCCTATTACCTCATCATTATAATTAATAATTAAAATTAAAAAATTTTAACACTATTTCAATATTTTAATATAATAAAATAATGTTTTAAATAAATATAATATTTTTTATTAAATAAAAAATTTATTTATTTATTAAAAATTAATAAAATATATATTAATTACACCATGTCAAAGTGGAAATATGCATATCGCATAATATGCATACATAACATAACCAATCAACTAAATCACAACCAATCAACTAAATCACGCTCATAACACCCACTCAATAATATGTAGGAAAATGCAACATGGAGAAAGGAAGTACTGCCAATTCCACAATTTAAATTTGTTAAAAAAAAAAAAAAAGAAGTAAACATAATTCAAACACATTCAACATAACCCAAATACTCTATTACTAAGGAAAGTAACGCAAATGCATATGTAAGAACAGCTCCACTGCCGTCTGCTATTTAGTAACCCAAAACAACCCATTTGCCTTATAATGCTAATCTCTCTCTGTTTGGGTTAACCGAAGCCTCTCTTTGTTTTGTTTGGGTCAAGCCTGGTTACAGTTGGTTCAACTAAACTTGACCATTTTAACATATTTTGAGTGAATTTTTTGTCCATAAATAATTTTTACGGTTTTGATTTTTTCAAAATGGTGTCAAGTTAAAATGATCAAACTAAGTATAGAGAAGAATCAATGTGTTTGTGTCTTAGTGGTATGGGGTGCCACCATGCAAATAGCTATACAGTTATGTAACCATATATATGTATATATATATAGTCATCAAACTATGATACAAAGATGTACTAACAGTAAAGTGTTTGGATTGGTTAAAGTTTTTCTTGATATTAATATATATATATATATATATATATATATATATATATAATTATTATTATTATTATTATTATTATTATTATTTTTATTTTTATTTTTATTTTTATTTTTATTTTTATTTTTATTTTTATTTTTATTTTTATTTTTATTTGATCTACTAGCTTATCTCATCTTATTTTGATCAACTCGTTGGAAGCTTATTTCATCTAACTCGTTGGATTATTTTGATCAACTCGTTGGATTACAAAGATAAATAGTAGTTTATTTAATTAATGGTTATACTCTGGCTAGTTAAATTTTATGTCTTTTTAATTTAATGGAATTATGGGACATATCAGTTTTAAAATTCTCAGTTGTAGACTCTTTCTCTGAGAATAGTAGTTTATTTAATTAATGGTTATTTAAAATTCACAATTTGTTGACCCTGGTTTGTTAAAGTTCAAGTCTTTCTAATTTAATGGACTTATGGGACATGTCAGTTCGAAAATTCTCAGACTTCTGGGACATGTCAGTTCGAAAATTCTCAGTTTTAGATGTTAAAGACACTTTCTCTGAGAATTGAACCTGAAACAGTGCTGATATTACAGCGTGACTACAGTTCAAGGAACCCTACTCACTGCCTCTCAAGGGAAGAAATCCAAATAAAATGATGCTAGTTGCACTTTCTCCTACACAGAGGTAAAGGGTAAAAGATAACCAGTGCTAAAAACAAAAACTGTTAATTTTCAAGAACATCACCCAATGGTTCATGGGTCTGCAGCATTATTACAGGGACATGTTATGGATTATCTTAAGCATCAAAGACAATGAACCACAATGTAGATCTTAGGCTGACAGTTTACTTGTGTGCCTGAGACCAACCCATTGTGGTATTTCAACCGGACAAATTCTGAAAATGCTCCCACTGGAAACTGATAAAGCGGGTTACTAAAATCCTTTGAACCTGGTTCCTAGAGGCTTGAGGTAACACAGTCATGTCAGCTCTTTCCCAAGTCTAACTCGGCCTGAGTCATACTCGAAAGTTTGGCCAAATCAAATGCAAGTCTTAGTGGCGAGCCAGACTCGGCCGTCTGGCTATAAAAAGACAGAAAAATAGCACGCATTTTGCTCTCTTTTTTTTTTCTGACCCAGACAAGCAGCAGACTTGTCCACTGTTAAGAATTTATGGTTATTTGTAAATGTACCATCATATTAGAAAAAATGCTTACTAAAAACTCTTTTTCCCAAAATGTTGAACATTTTTTTTTTTAATTTTTCTGACCCAGACAAGCAGCAGACTTGTCCACTGTTAAGAATTTATGGTTATTTGTAAATGTACCATCATATTAGAAAAAATGCTTACTAAAAACTCTTTTTCCCAAAATGTTGAACATTTTTTTTTTTAATTTCCGAAATCTGAGTCAACTCTTGCTCTTCAACTTATATGCACTTATCAAGAAAGAGCAAACAATGGGACTGTCAAATACAAACAATTCTGAGAGCATAAAACAGAGCCGTATAACAGCCAGAAGAGTATATCAAAGAGCTAAAGGTACTCTCCAATCCATGCTAAAAGGAAAACGGCATAGCTAAAGGTACTCTCCAATCCATGTTAAAAGGAAAACGACATAAATGTAATGTGAACAGTACCAACCCAGTGTTATCTCAACATGGCAATATGAAGTATTTACTATCAAACACTGCCAAGGGAGCTGATATCTCAACATAGCAATATGAACTATTTACTATCAAACACTGCCAAGGGAGCTGATAAGAGTAGCAAAGAAGATAAACCATTTTAAAAACACACAAACTTACCCGAAAAAAGAAGGTCAAAACAGCACTTCAACCTTAAAATGTGAAATTTGCTAGGTGATGTTACGCATGAAAAATGGAAATCTGCCAGAGCAAAATAGAGATCCAGGTTTTTTGGAGTGCTTTTATTGTTAACTTCAATTTATTCAGAACTGGAAACAGTAATAGAATGTGCATAAGAAAATTACTCCGAAAACCACCATACCCTATCTCTTTCCACGGAGGGTAGGCATTGTGACTTCATTTTCACAATAAAGAGATTCGCATGAAGGATAAAATTGGGCTTTTCTCCGACTGCATAACTTGGCGACCGCAAAATTCTGCTCTAGTTGTGCCCTAATATTTTGCTTTCCTACTAGTGTAAGTGCAATTAACATGACAAGCATGTTGTCAACTTGACTCTTATCCCCTAAGATATACTCGGCTTACAATTTCAGATATACAAATTCTTCAATGGCTGGAACTTCACCAATCCTCTGTAGGGTTTCCTTTGTCGGTTCGTCATCTACCCCTATTGCCATGATAGCCCTCCTCCTAGGAGCAATTCTGCCAACACTCATAAAGCTTACATTGACATTTTCTGATCCGAGAATGCTTCCCACTTTTCCAATCATCCCAGGTTGATCAACTTGCCTGCAAAGAATGAGATTTCCCTCAAGACTAACATCCACGCTAAAGGCCCCAACCTTAGTCAGATGTGGAATACCGTCCTTAACCCTCCCTTCAACTATGATATCCGCGCCTTCTGAAAGAGCACTAGCAAATTTTGACTCTACATGTGCCAGCTGTACCTGGATTGACTCCAATGGTTCTTCAGGCGAGCCATCATGCGGTACCTTTTCCTCGATTATTCTCAAGCCTCTTTGCTTTGCCACAAAATCAGCATTGACTAGGTTCACAAATGTATCAGATATAGGTTCAATAATTCCTTTAGTAATCATAGCACGAAGCAACCTTGTATCCAAATCATCGGCAGATCTAGCGGAGGCATAGATCACCTTCACTGATTTCACACCACCAACTCCTGACACTAACTGCACAGCAAGCCTTCCCAAGCTTTCCGCCAAATTTACATAGGGGGCAAGTTCAGAGAGAACCTAACACAAAACCATCAGATGATCTTATCAAACGGGCATTATGTATAAAGTTTTACTATAAACATGACATACACAATCCACACTGGAGAAACAAAAGTCCTCCCCGTGAGGACTGATTAGAGGGAAAACAAAATGTCAAGAGAGATACTGAAAGAACAGAAGGTTATAAAGTTGAAGACTAATAAGATGGATTGAAACATGAAAAGCTTCTTTAGGCCAACCAACCCATCTTCAGCACCGAACACAACAATTCAAATGAATTAAGTACAAATTACTTTGAAAAATAAAATTAGAGTTCACTGCAATTTACCTCAGCAGAGACCATGGGAGCATTGACAGCTGTTGCAGAGAGCTCACCTATCAGGGCTCCAGCAACAGCCTCAGCTATTTCTATGGCTACACCTTCCTGCAGAAAATTTGGTTTTGATTAATACTTTTTTGTGTGAAACGGACAGTAAAGCCTTATAATAGTAAGTAAGAGTCATGGAAATATGAATAATAATTCTAACGATTTCCTACTCACTAATTTTTATCACAAACGGAGGTGTACCTGTGCTTCCATTGTGCTTGCCCCCAGATGAGGTGTCACAATGACCTTCTCGTGCTGCACTAATTTGTTGTCTTCTGGAGGTTCTTTCGTAAATACATCAAGTGCTGCCTGTTTTTTATTAAAAACAATGCCAGGTTTATAAGCACCCATAGGGACTTGGACACCCAGCATTTCAAGAACATGTCAAACAATTCTAATGGTTTACTTTATTTTGTTCACACGTCTCCTGATGTATGCATAAGCAAAAATAAGTTTCCCTTCTAAGATAAACTGGTGAAGTTAGCTTTGCTAAATTTTAAAAATGGATTGTAACGAGCGATTAGTAATATGGTCATGCCATAATTTATTTGGGTTATATTTTGTTTTGTTAATGGCTCCAGGAATGTTTTCGTCCTCTTGTTGGACATCGGAAACAAATTTTATTGTATACAGCAGATTCAAATCTTGATCAATAACACACTAAGATACAAGTCATGGGATATTGAAACCTTGTGTATGTATATAATCAATCAATCCTTTATCTTATAGGTATAACCCCTAAAATGCCTGAATTTGACATTTGGAAAGTCAGAAAATCTGATTGTAATGCTCGGTGAAATCCAGTCTTTTGGGCAGGAGGCAGACAAAATTAAAAAATGCATACCTGAGCAACAATACCATTGTCAAGAGCTCGCACTAAAGCTTCCTCATCTATAACGCCACCTCTAGCAACATTGATAATGCGGACTCCTTTCTTCATCTTACTAAAACTTTCATCATTGAAAACCTTATCTGTAGTGGGAGTCAGCGGCATATGGAGAGAAAGGAAATCGGCAGATGATATGGCCTTATCAAATGATACTAAATCCACACCTATAGCATGTGCTCGATCAGCAGCAGCATATGGGTCATGTGCAATAACATGCATCCCCAGCCCCTTTGCACGCCGAGCAACTTCTGATCCAACCTTTCCAAAACCCATGACTGCAAGTGTCTTTCCCACCAGTGACACACCCACATACTTATTGCGTTGCCATTTGCCTGTACCGGTCACAAGATTCAGTCATTAACAATTCCAACTATGAGTGCCCATTATACAAATTATACCAAAAGAGAGGAAATACGAAACAGAAAGCCAGATTAAAACATAATATCAAAACTATCAAGAGATGCAGTCAGTAGCAGTCTTACTTATGTGAGCCTAGATAAATGTTTATTCTATAAAAGCACTAAGCTTGGATAATTTCTCTTCTAATCAGTTGAAGCAATGACAATATCTATTCGAGTCCCCCATGAAAAGGACCGCTTCTTTCACACTTAGAAACTGGTATTTACGCAAGCAAAGGATCTTCAGCTACCGCTGCGCTTTGATACCTTATTCTTCAACAGACATAGACATGCTTGAAAGATTACTAACATTTATGTCTTCACACTGCATTAGATGATCACTGATCTAGAAGATTCCAGAATTTAAGTTTTCCTAGTCTGGATAAAAGAAGGATTCAGCACAGGTATATGGAAAATAGCCAGTGAGAATATCTAAATATCTGTCAGACACTTAAACTCGTCAATAACCCAAAATCTCAATGAAGTATTTCAATTATTTGAAGCCTCCAAGTCTGTCTGTCAGTTGATAAAAAGAGAAACTCGGTATCATATGAAGAACTACATGTTACCTTATGCAACGAACACAACTACGACTGTTTTCTGTAAAAAGTGTCAATGCTGACATAGTTATGATTTAAACATATAGTAACTAGATATAAATAAACAACGGCCATTTTGTCTCCTCAAGGGCTTTTATCAATATACATGCATGCCTATGTTGTTAAGAGTTGAATGTCGTCTACTTTACCGCCTGTGCTATTATGATCCCACTTTGGTTGGGGCATCCCCATGTAGTATCTAATGGCCCATCACAGTGCTATGCCTCCCTGCATGAAATCTACCAATGCACCCATCTGGGAACATGTTACTGAATCCGTTTTCCATATGGATATTATTTTTTCGTTTTATTCACCACCATCGCTATCTCCATTTATTAACAGTGGAGATGGGAATTTGTAGACCTATGCTGACAAACAATGCAAGATCTTTACATATTCATAAGAACCAAGTCAGTTCATTAGTTCGGTGCATTTACGGAAAAACCGGCATATCCATCTGC
The DNA here is from genome assembly GCA_900067695.1 of Picea abies. Taxonomy (NCBI): domain Eukaryota; kingdom Viridiplantae; phylum Streptophyta; class Pinopsida; order Pinales; family Pinaceae; genus Picea; species Picea abies. The sequence goes on from CBVK0100753125.1 coordinate 10,884, forward strand.
CAAAGAGTTTGGCATTGAAATTAAGAACAGTACAAAGAAATGGTTCTCAGCACATGGAAGACAAGCTCAACCAATGAACAAGTAAAAATGTCATCAAATCCTACCTATCTACTCAATTTGGTTGCGTTTTGTATGCAAAGGTCTACGAAATTTCATTTGTCTATAAAAGCCAGATGTTTGTTACTACTGATTGTGTTGTAGTCCCAGAGCATTGAATTAATACAGTCAAGAATGATACCTAGAAATAACAACTTTCCATATGCAACTGTAATGGAAAAGAACATTGTGCAAGGAGACTCTAATTTTCAGTGGTAGAAAGCCCAATTACCTGTACACTCATCAGCACGATTTGCCCTTATTTCAAGACACGCAGAGACTGTCTAATGTGTTTTTACGTTTCGCCCCTTCTTTAGAGGGATTAAGTGAGATTCCAAATCCCATGGTACACGGAGATTCCAGTGTTCGACACAAATATGAAGACCTTTGAAAACAGGACACCTGGGAAAATAAAACTTAAAAAAAATAGACATAGAGATGTAGATTTCTTGAATATTTAAAGAATAAAACTATATTTGTACGCATTCATTGAATTTTTGAGCGTCCTAAGTATCCAACCTATGCGAAACACCTGCCTGACCAGGACAAGACTTTTATCCCACTATTGTAGAGTCTACAACTACATGTGTATGTGTGTTCGACATAGGACAGAGCAAGTATTCAAAATGTGTATAGCACTTAGACCCGCGTGTCCACAAACCTACCTGTCGAAAACACAGATTCAAGACTCACAAACCCTAACCCAAACCCTAACCCACAAATTCAGAATCACAATTGGCAAATGAGCAAAACCAGTCTGATCAGCTCAGAATCATGATCGGCAAATGACAAAACCTGGCGACAGTATGTAAAAAGACAAGCCAAAAGATCTCCACGGACCCACTTGGCATTGGATCTGTAAGTAAAAAATTGCAGCTAATAACTTCAACTAATTTCCCTTTGTGAGCAGTAATTCTAAAGCATAATCCCAAAAAATAACCATTCCACTAAATTCTTTTTTCATTGACCTGTACTCTAGAAATCCCAATACGAAGAATAAAAGTCTTTTGTCAGCAGAACAAGCCAAATCATAGTCAAACAAAAGCATTTTATTACAAAGATACTTGTATCTTTGATTTAACAAATACCCAATATAACGGTAAAGTGGGTTGTGATTAAAGTGCTTAAATCTAAGCACAGTTACCAGATCCATGTGCAAAAAATCCTACAAAGACATGCTGTAAGTTCTAGTCCTGGTTGACAGAATAAATATTTATAGGTTAGGTTTTTTGGAAATTTTCACGAGTTAGATTGATTAATTTTTGTATTTGTCCAAATTTTTATCGGGCTGTTCCCATTTATCATTTTTTTTAAATTTTCGATAGTCTTGAATATTTTCCAAATTTTTAAAACATAAAATTAAAAGATTCGCCGAAATTTTTAATTTCCATAACATAAAATTAAAAGATTTCACCATTTTAGACTCCCTATAAAATCAAATTTATCTTACATAAAATCTCCGTCTCGCAGACTTTTAAAGATAAAATTAAAAGATGCCTCCTATTTTTATCGGTCGAGGAAAAATTATAAGGGTTTACACCGAGTCAATTTCTCTAAAATAAAATTTCGGCTACCAATTTTTTATACGAGATTAAAAGATCTTTCCAATTTGTAAGGCTCCCTGATTATTCGCCCAACCGGATAAAATTATAAGGTTCTTATACTGAGATACATCCTTGAGTCATAAATCTAATGTGAAAAACAAAACTAATGGAGAAACAATTTACCTTGTTTCATGGAAGCATCAGCCTGGGCAACATTGCGTGCCATGGCGGCCATGAGAGCGATCCCATGCTCGGCGGCGGCCACGGTGTTAGCAGTGGGAGCATTGACAACCAAACAGCCATACTCAGTAGCAGCGTGAAGATCCACATTGTCGATTCCGACGCCGGCCCTTCCGACGACCTTGAGCCGGCCGCGGGAGGATTCAAAGACCTGGCGCGTGACCTTGGTGCCACTCCTCACGATGAGCGCGTCGCAGAGCGAGATCTTGGTGCACAGCTCCTCGTGCGTGAGATCGTACGAGCAGTCAACGTTGGCCAATGTTCGAAGCACTTTCAGTCCCGCCTCCCCGAGCTTCTCCGCTACCAGAACTGTCGGCTTCGGGTCCACCGCGGCCTCGGCCCTCGCGTAGGACAGATCTCGGCAGCTCGCGCGGCGAGGCGCCTTCGATGGCTGCTCTCGTATTCGGCTGCCAAGAAATGAAGATGAAAATGATCTGGGCGTTGACAAGCGAGAAAGCTGTTTCGGGAAATGGGTTCTCGGGAGAAAATGGGAGACGGGTCGGATTCGAGCCGTGGACGGCCTCGCGGAAATGGACTGAATGGGATCGATGAAAAGTGCCTGATGCTGCTGCTGGCGGCGATTGCAATTCAGCATGGGCGCCTCCATGTTTCGAAACTTAGACCTCGTCTCCCAAACAGTCTGGACTCTCCACCTCAGTCCTGCCGCAATTGTTTGTAAGTCTTCACGCTTGCCTAAAACTTAGACCTCGTCTCCCAAACAGTCTGGACTCTCCACCTCAGTCCTGCCGCAATTGTTTGTAAGGCTTCACGCTTGCCTATGGAGGTCGTGTACTTGGCTTTTTAATAGCGTTTCCCCGCGTCTCACATCAACTCATTAAAATAATATTTGTATTTTCTATATTCAAATGTGTTGCAATATTTTAATACCTGAGTTACCCACGCACGTAACTCCATGATCTACTGATAAATTGTTCTAACAATTTGCTGAGGTTAAAAATTTTCACTACCTATCAAACTTTTTATAAAACTTTCAAAACAAAATTTTCACTAACTATCGACTCTTTTTTCTTAACTTCTTTTTCTTTATTAAAATGGTAAAAAGAACAAAAATGAAAATTTTATATTATGTCGTACAACACTAAAATGTGTATTATTTTGTGAAGCCGTTCTCCAAATTCTTTGCCATCCAACCAATTTAATAATTACAAGGGACGATCCACCAACCACGCTAGTGATGTCCAGAAATTGTTGAAGTACGCTTTTTCAATGTGGGCCCTATGTTTTCAAGGAGAACATTTGTATAATTTTTAAAATATTTTTCTTCAGAATATCGATAGGGGTTTGAACTTTTCTTCTTGGTTAAAAAGTATATAGTTTCATGTTAAAAATTAAGATTAGTATTAAAAATTAAGATTAGTATACAGTTTTTAAAAAATAAGATTAGTTTCATGTTAAAAATTGAGATTAAATGTTATTAGAAACCATGGAATATTGAAGTAAGAGGAGTTTGAACTTTTTTTTCTTGGTTAAGAAGTGATATTGTAAGATAGGGTAGTATATATTTCCATGTTGAGAATTATAGTTAAATGTTATTAGAAATCACATAATCCTTCCATGTATAGAATCAAGGTTAAATGTTATTAGAAAGCATATAATCTCACAAGAGGTAATCTTAGAGATGACCACAAGGGATATTGATTTTTTTGCAAATACTAAATTTTGCCTCTTTGTTAATCTCAAATAGATTATTTTAGGTGGCATGGTTTTCCTTGAATAATGGTGATTGAGTCAACCCACATTCAAAGATAAGAGAGAGTGATGGTTATCCTCATTATAGATTAACAAAGTTATAATAGGTTTTGCCACTTAAAAAAAAGAAGTTCTTGAACCTTCCACATCTCAAAAGTTTATAATAAAAACCTTATCATTTTAATGTTCGAAGCAAAATTTTTGAGAAATCAAATACCAATTTAGTTTTAGTGTTAGAAGCATCACACATTAATATCTTCATTAATAGTTACCAACATCATGGCTTACTTTGCATATTTAATAGGTTGTGGTCATCTACCTCTTTGTGAGTTTGTGTTTACCAAGTGGATTTCATCTATATATATCACATAGATTTAGGGATCACTTTCTTATATATTCTAACATCTATATATATCACACAGATTTAGGGATCACTTTCTTATATATTTATGACCATGGAAAAGTTTTGGAAGAGAAACCTTGGTTTCCAAAATATAATCACCATTATTTGTATGTGGCCCCTTCAGTATGTGAGTTATGCATGTGCTACAACAAATTGAAACAACTTTGTGGTGATTTCTAAAATTTAATATAAGGAAAGTGTGAAAAGACATCATTACATGTGTGTTCTCATTTTTGTAGAACTTAGTTTGAAAGGCATTTACTAGAGAAAATCATTTTGGAATAAAATGACTCTCGTTGGATCTAGGACTTGGATTATGAGAACATGACTTTCAAGGACAGAGTATGTCAAGCAAAAACACAAGATACTTGTCCCAAGGCTCACATCTCACAAGGGAAAAAGGGGAAAAGTAACAAACCTCGAGGTTGAAATCACTCTCCTATGAATCTTGGAGCAATCTCACCCAAAAAAAAATCACTTTGAGCCTAGGGAGAGGATTTAGTGCCTCCCTTGGATGTAGATGATGACCATATGACTATGGTCATACCCACATAGCCAAGTCGTTGTACATAGGTGATTTTGATTATCAATTTCTTAGGGGGTTGAAGACTTACTTTTTTTTTCTTTTTTTTTTCACAAAAACGGGTATGAGATTATATTAAGAAGTGTGGCAAAGCCACTGGTTCAGATTACAAAATGCCCAGTGTCTTTGGGCTTTTACATGACTGCAACAACTTAAACTACAGTTGTGAATACAACAAACCTACTAACTGCCAGAGTTCCCTAGAGGCTTAGTCTAAACTTTATTTAAAGCCATGGCTAATAATGCCAGACTGCTTAAAAACTTGTTACAGTGACATTTAATCCAGATATTACTTTCCTTCATCCTGGTTCCAGTTACTGTTGAGCTGGGCCATTTTGGCCTCCAGTTGCTCCATGCGTTCATCGAATTCTTGTTGTGGGTTCTTTAATTCCTGATGAAGCTTATCCA
>CBVK0100753161.1:0-10291 GCA_900067695.1 Picea abies
AGTATTTCCTTCTCACAATTAGGTCTTGGATTGTGGTTTAATCCTACAAACATCCATGATTGTCACAATCCTTTCTACCTTTGGAATCAATGACAACACAATTTCCAACACTAGTTGATTTTCTAGTGTAATTCATTTTCATCATAATACAAACACAAATTGATCAAAATAATAAAGAATATTTTTCATGCATGCTGATAAATTCATGATGGTGATGATGATGGTTAATGTCCACCAAGACCAAAATTGGTCTATCATAACTTAAGAAAAGTAAAATATTACTCGTATTTATTTAAAAATGTTATTTCTATGCTTGAAAATCATTAATAGAGGCATTCCAAGACCACTAAAGTTTTGATGACTTAGAAGGTTAGGAAGGTCGGTATTGTTGCAAAAATTTTGAAATTGGGATATAGTTTGGGTATACATGGGGCATTCTAGGAGATTTTTTTTTCATATTCAACCATCTTGGTGTCACAAAGGTGATATATTCTTTCTTCCCATGGTGTTTTGGAGATTTCCCAATGCCCAGTTTCACTATACAACTCAAGAGAGATAGTTCGTATTTTAACAATATTTATTCTCTTCTTTACACTAGTCAACATAGAGAGATATTTTTTATCTTCAAGGTTAGGGTTAACCACCTCTTTATAATATATTTATTTTCTTTTATCCTCTAATTCTTTATCACATCATAAATTCACCATATGTAGGGTGATGAAATATATCAATAATTCTAAGCTTATTGAAATCCAATGTACCAAAAAGAATATAGAGTGGCATAGTGGGAGAGTGGTGGGTCCATAACCATATGTTCCATATTAAAAAAATGGTCTAATGCATTCAGATTCTATGTATACTTTGTTTCAAGGATATTTGTAGTTTTACCTATAAAATGTTGTATGATTATATGGAACTTTAACTCCAACACAATGAACCAATTTCAACACACATTGAATTTGAGCTGAAAGAAATTTATGAATCATTAAATCAAATATACCAAAAACATATCGCCACACATAATGAACTTCTACTCCACATAGTGACTTTTCAACTATAATACAAATATGTACCGATGAATCCCTCGCATGTGCCTCCAAGGCCACAAAATTGATAAATTTGTTCATGATGCCTATGCCTAGCTCAGATAAAAATTTTATTAGAAAAATATATTAATCTAAGATCAAATTGTTCATAAAATAACAATGACATGATTTATTAATTATGAAAATCAAATTTGGTGATCTGCATAGTATAAATCATTACAAATGTTAATATAGAGCACTACCATCCCTTGGCATTATTATCCCAAATTATAATAACACAACACTAAAGGTGCTCTAAATAATTAGTTTAGGCACTACGAGACTTTAGAATTGCTCACACACATAAATCAATTAGAACATTGAATAGCATGGGAAACGTGATGTCAAAAAAACATTTAACATATATGTAATACCACAATTTTGAGTCCCCATATTAATAATGTATTTTTTTTTATTTGATGAAAGGCCGGAAAACTTGGCAATGTAATACTTTGAATATTAATAATAAAAATGAATTATTGGTTGCAAGATGAACAAGGACAAAGTTATAGGGGGCAATGATTTCACAAGAGAGGTGGCTAAAGGGGCTAAGCCAATTTTATTATATTTTATTCACCCATCTTGGAATTAGTTGGGAAAAGTGGTTATGTGAGCTTCTTGGGGAGGTCATGTGGTGCATTATTCCATGTAATTATATAAACCATGATTTTGGTTATTGGTAGGGTTCCTCTCATTCTGCATTTATTCCTCATTCATTCTTGCTCATCCTGGTTCTTGGTTTTGGGGGATGGAGATGAAATGCTAGAGGTAGAGAGCCTTTCTAGTTGGTTATAGGTATCTATTGGTTATTCCAATAAGAAATTAATTCCTATGTGCATGATAATGATGGAAATTTGGTAAAAATATCCACGGCTATGAATCCTTGGAGTTTCTAGCATTGATATTCCCTAACCAGTAGCATTAGATCCATGTGAAGAAGTGGAATAGCCTGAAGGACTACATTGCAAAGAAGGGGGTTCTTTTCTTTAGGTTGTGTAGACTGAGGGGGAAAGAGAGTTGGAAAGCTAGGATTTGTTGTGTGGTTGAGAGAGAGATTGATAATTGACTAGTGTGTAAAGGTTAGAGTCAGCCTAGGAACCCGTTCTTGTGGATTCATAGCTTCAAATTGGGGGTGGCCTATTGTAGAGAGTGAATGTGAAATGGAGCATAAGGTTGGGTGGAATGTCCAATGTTTGTAACCAGTTGGTCAACTATTTCTTAAAGATAAGTTCTTTGTTATCTCTTTCTCTGTATTTATATATTTTTGTTGTGTCTTTACTTTGTAATGTCTATATTACATGGGAATTATGCATTGTGTTTATTTTCCATGTTTCCTTTCTTGAATGCATTATTTTTGGTTATGTTGTATTTCTTTGTTTAATTAGCAATACTATCATAAGTTCAAATCCACCCACGAAGGCGAATTTCTGAGCTACCCAAGCAGTCAGTATGTTATAGGTTAGTATTAGAGTGCTAGGTTGCAACGCTTGAGCCATATTGGAAAAAAATGGGCCAAAATATAATTTTTTAATAGGGTTCGAGTCATAGGTGCCTAGGCAGCTATGGAAAGTTTCTTGAAATTATGAAATTATAAATTTCTGGAAAATTGGGAAAAAAGATGAAAACAAATTGTACTTGATAATGTGGAGGTCATGTGTCAAGTGATGCGCCAGTGGTGAAGTGGAATTCCATGTTGGTGGTTCCATAGTGATAGATTCATGGTGATAGGTACACTATGGAATCTATGGTGGTGGACCACAATGGTGAGGCGGAAATCCATGGTGGCGGACCCAATACCATAAGTGGTATTGGGCCTTTTGGAGAGTGGTTCTAAAATGTTGCCAAAGACCTTGACACCAATGGGACGTAGACATGTAGGCAGAGATTGGTATGGTCATATCAATATATTCACTACCATTAACCTCCCTTCCACTAAAACTTTTGATATACATCTATGACATTGATCTGCCATCAATCTCTATCATTTGATCTGGGATAGATCAGGATGTGCCCCGAAGGTAAAGGAGTGGGATAGTATCCTCCCATCACCATATCCAATAGAGGTATTCCATGTGTCAATAGGTATGGGTGGAGTCTTGAATTTATTAAACAATTCTTTTAAGTGTAAAGCTAAAAGGAAAAAATGTAAGGTGAGGAGGAAATAAGGAAGTAAAATGATTGAGGATGATGAGGTAGTGCCATGGTGGCTAGAGGGGTGACATGACATCCCACTAGGGTACCATATGGACCTTAGGTGACATAGGATCATAATAAACCATATTGAGATGAAATTTTCTAGGTATGTCTGCAGTGAGGAGATCTATAGAAGTGTTAGTGAAGGCCATTGCTCAATTTTTCATCGAATCTCCAGAATTTGCAAATTAATGGTTTTTGAATATCATAGTGGTACTATTTGACAAAGCCTCTATTTTGATGAAAAATTTACAAGGTGTTAGGACAACAAACATGAAAATAACCACTCGAGCATTTGGCTAGATTCCAAGGGGTTTGGAATGAGGATGTTGAAACGAGATAAAATCGTGACTATTTTGGGAAACCTTTTTTAGATTTTTGGGATTTTGAGAAGAGGAAAAGGGACCCCATATCACAAAACTGGAAAATTTTATGTATTCAAAAATTTACCTACTCATGAATCTAGACAATGTTTTTCTAGTGAAGTATTTCTAGAAGTGCTTAGTTTGGGAGATGGCTAATTTTGCTAAAAATTCCAATTTTGGTGAAATTGTAAAAAGGACAAAGTTGTTAATTCCATATTGTTGTAGAATCTTACTAGAAAAATAGATAGATAATATGAAATATGTTGTGTTTTCACCATAATGAATATTATCAGTTCTTGATACAAAATTTTATTTGGTTCATGACATATTTTTTTCTATAGTTGGCAGAAGTTGGCCTCCTAGTCAAAATTATACCAAAAGAAAAAAGTGCACAAATTGGGTGAAAATGGGTTTTTTCATGAAGCCATAAGTTTCAGTTCAGAGATTGGATCAAGGAATAATAATGGTAATTGGAAATATTATTTAGAGGAGAATAATGTTGAAATATTAGAATATGGATAAGTGTGATAGGATTTTTCATGAATTGAAAAGAAAAGGGACCTATAACATTAATTGGAAAAAAATTATAATATGCATAATTCTAACAAAATGGTTTCTTGCACATTTTACAGGATTAGGGATATAAGAATATCAATTCAAGCTCATAATTTCATATTCATATAAGAGACATGCAGGATACACAAAGAACCTATATTTATGAGAGGGAATCCAAAGGCTAAAATATTGGTGCAGGTAATGAGGAGATGTAATCTAATGGACATAGGAGCAGGGTGGAACTAGCATAATTGGTAGAGACTATGAGGAGTTTGAGAGTGGAAGTATAGATTTATTGAGTTGAAAATGAAAGAATCATAAGAGCACATTATTAGAAAAATCAAATAAATACGTAGTTGTTTCAAAGCTTGAACCAACTGCAAAGTCAAATAAAGAACGGATTAGGCTCAAGAAATGAGGAGGAAGGAAAACCCCATATAAGGAGAGATAAATAAAAAGTATCCAACCACTAAAGAAGTGATAATAGAGATTGAATACACAATTCCTCACATACTCATTCATTCAGGAAGTTTTATACATCTAAAGAGTCAAGGAGAAACCCAAAAGTGTCTCATGTTAGGTATCAAAGAGGAATATATGAGTCGGATAGCTTTCAAGGAGAGATTAGAAAGCTTATGGCCCTCATGGGAAGACACTTTGAAGAAGTCTACAAGAAACCCATAGGTGTGGTCATGAAGCCAAAAGTTGTTTGAGGGTTAAGGACATGAAGGACAATGTAAATGAAGGTAACACACTCATAGATGGATATTCCTTGTCATGTCATTTCCAGTGATAGGTGGGATTCTGCATGGTTTCTCATGGTTGAGGATTTATGAGGTCATGAATATGGAAGCCCTGAAGTGGTTATGGATCCCCTAAACATTTACAAGTCTTGGTCAAAGGGTAAAGTGTTTGTAACAAGAAAACGCTAAAATAAGGAGAGAGGTTACTAAGAAAAAGTATCAATACACCTCAAGGATTCTCTCATAAGTACATCCACACACACATTCTATTGAATATATTTAAGTGAATAAGTGATATGGGTTATCTTGTTATTGGAAAATCCGAGGTCAAATCTAAAGTAGCAAGTATGAGGTTGTGAAGGAAGTTCGAAGGTGAAAGTCTCGGAGTTGCAGCAAATGTGAGTAACCCTATTTTCTGAGGTATATGTGGGTTACAACTTAGTATAATGTGGATGTACGTGAGATTTAGTGGAGGAAAACACGGATATCCACGGGCAATAGAGGAGAAAGTCATGGATATATGAAAAGGCTTATGAAAGGTTGAGGAGTGATGCTTGTACAGTGTTTTGTATGCCTGAGTTGGTCTACTTATCTATTATTTGATACAAGAGGGTGTATATAGGATCATGGTTATCCGTATTTATTAGTTTTAAGGCTTATTCTTATGTTTTTATGGTACATGCTTGAGGCATGTCATGATAGTGATTGTGCTCGGTACACATTGGTGATGGTATGATACATTGTTAGAGGAACATCTTGAACACTTGGAATATATGGTAGCACATGTATGAGATACACCTCTTGGTGATATTGGTACTTGGTTGAGGTACACCATTGATATTACTTGCTAGTTATATCTTATGATACATGGTCTATGGATGATTGGCATGTTGTTTGAGGTATATGGTTGAAGATAAGGTGCATGGTTAGAGGAACATGTTGGTACCTTATTGAGGCACATATTTGGTGCATGGTATGAGGCATGTTCTTGGTACATGTTGATGTACACATTGGTGATGGTATGGTACATTGATTAGTAGCACATCTTATTTATATTGGTATCTTGGTATTGTGGCTATCTTGGTTATGTTTGAGGCACTTCATTGATGATATATTATGATGCACATGATATGGTACATAGTTGATACATGGTATGGAATAGGTGTTGATGTACATGGTTGATGTACATGGTACAATATAGGTTGATGTACATGGTATGATACATTTTGATGTGCATGGTTGATATAGGTTGATTTACATGGTATGGTACGGGTTGATATGCAGGGTTTATGCATGGCTGGAATAGGTTGATGTACATGGTATGGTACAGGTTTGATGTAAATGGTTTGGTGATGGTTGTTGTATCCATGAGAGTGGATTTGGTTGATGATGGTATATCAGTGACAGTGACATATTGGACACAGTGACAAGTTGGATACAATGACAGGTTGACATGTTATAGTTTGATGTGACATTGGCAATGACAGTGGAAGTGATTGTGGTAGTGACAATTGGTCTACATTTATATTTCAAAGAATAAGGACGAGGAAAGGAACGTGGTTTGTAGCCTCCTTTCATTTGGTGACATAGAACAGAGGGATTTGGAGCTTCCTTCAGGTTGGAGCCTGAGAATCAGGGGGTTTTAGTCTTTTTTTGGTTGGAGCCAGAGAATTCAAGGAGTTGTAGCTTCCTTCAGGTCAGAGCCTATAAATAGGGGTTCATAGTTTCCTTCCAGTTGTATTTGGAGAATTGGGAAGTTGGTGCTTCCAATGAATGTATTCTTGACAATATATAAGAAATGATTCTATGGTTTTCTCCCATTTGGGTTTCCATGTAAATTTTGGTGTATTGTGTATTTGATGTGATGTTGCTTATGTTTATGTGCTAATGACATATTGAATGCAATCATAGATGATACATTGATTATAGATTGCTGATTAATTTGAATTTTATATATTTTGGTTAAAAGAGGTAAAATTTCTCATACTGATCCACCCCCCCCCCTCTCAGTATTCCAACAATTGGTATCATAGAAAGTTCCTTTAGGAAAGAGTTTAACCATTGGAAGACAAATCATGGAGAAAAACAATATGTATATAAATGGAATACCACGGTTCAATGGTTAGAATGGTCAGAGATATGAGATGTGGAGTATCAGGATGGAAACATTTTTATAGGCACATGGGTAAGATGTTTGGCAATCAGTTGTTACAAGATATGCCACTACTAAGAAACTGAATACTGCATCCAAGAAGGAATTGAAAAGAAACAAAAAAATAGAAATGGATTTCATCTTGGAAGGATGACTTGATTCAGTAAAAGAGAAAGTGGGAAAATGTTCATCAACCAAAGAAATTTGGGAAAAGATACAAAATATCTACTCACATAAATCTCATCCTATCATAGGGCTAAAGAACATTGATTAGAACAAAGAAGAGGTTGAATCCGAACAAGAATAAATATTCTCGTCATGTCAAACAGATTCAGAAGGAGAATATTGTGAAGAAGGAATAGTAGATCTTGAAGAAGAATTAATCAGTTCTCTAGACTAATTGATGAAAGAAAGGAACAAAAAAAAATTCTCTTGAGGAACAATTAGTCAAGAATAATTCTCAAGAAAGTTTCAAAGAATCCTAGCATGTCATTTTGAATCTAAAATCTCAGCTGGAAGAAACCAGAAGTATTGAAGAAACCTACAAAAGTCAAATGGAAGAGAAGCAGTGTTTGAGAGATGAAATAGTATCACAAAGAAAAGAAGAAGAAAGGAGAGAGAAGATTTTGGCATATCATCTCAAGGAAATATTTGAGGATTTAAACCATCTTGAAGGAAAATCCAATCAACAAGAAAAGAGGATTGAAGAAGAAATCATCTCCTTGAAAATACAGTTTGAAGAAGCAAAGAGAATGGAAGAAGTCATGAAGATCCAGATGATGAAGAAAGAAGAAGAGGTTGAGAATATTGAAGAAGAAGTTGTCACATTAAGAGTTAAAATCTTTAAGCTCAACAAGAACATTGAAGAGAGAGAAACATCCACATCATTAGAAAAGAAAGTTGAAGAGAAACACTCCATGTTTCCAGAAAGGAAGAATCAAGAAAAGAGAAAGAGTTATGCAGAAGTAGTCAAAGGAAGGAATCATGGTCAGCAAGAATCAAAGAAAAATGAGTATAATAGAGATACAACTTCAAGAAGACCTTCCACATTCAAGAAGAAAAGAAGCTTCAATCATAATGAAGGGATCAACAACAGAGAATATCATGATCAGCCAAGGCAGGAGTTCAGAAGGACTAAACCACAAAGAAGATCATTCACTCCTAGGTATGTAAATTTATTTTATGGTCATTGTTTTAATTATACTAACTTTGGACATAAAGTTGTAGATTGCAGGGCTTATAGAAGAAATTTTCAAGCAAGAAATTCTTATGTGGCCCCACACAACATTGAATGTTACAAATTCTACAATTATGGTCACATAGATTGGAATTGTAGAAGCATGATAGAGCCCACCATGAAATAAAATATTGATGTCATACACACAAAGGTTTGGAGAAGAAAAGAAATACAAGAAGAGAAGGTGAATAAATAACATGTCCTAGAAATCGCAGGATTTGTAGTAGTGCGACAAAGAAAATAAGAGAAGGTGAATAAAATGCAGGCCCAATAGATTTGACTATCAATAATTGTAGTGCAAGAGCATAATAAATCCATGGGAAAAAAGGAAGAAATCAGAGTTCGGAGAGATGATGAATCTAGAGATAAAGAGGAAGATTACTCTACATTAGGGAAGATTCCTCCATTGTTCTGAGCCATCCCACTTGGAGATTCCCAGTAAATATGAATGTTGAATAAGGGGATTCTATGCAGTAGCTACTACAGATTAGAGAACCATCCATCAAGAAGTTTGAATTGTTTGGATAGATAGATTCATAGCAGTCAGATAACAAAAGTACATAATGACAGATTGATTGATTGAGAAGAAGTGTTCCCATGCAGATATCAAAGGAATATCATTGAAAAGGTTTTCAGAAAGGGATATATTCATTACAGGTTCAAGGATGTATTGCAGATCAACGAACCCGGTTGATTCAGTCTTAGAAACAAGAATATGTGATGATCAATTACAACAAAGAAGCCTTCATAATAGTACAATGATAGATGGGTCAACATTGTGGGCAGTTGAGTACTAGAGTTATGGAAATTTTATGACATGTTGGCCCTTCGTTATGGAAGGAAGAGAATATCAAGGAAGAAAAGGTCAAACAAGAATTGCACGGAAGACATAGTGATTGTCACTGGGTCAAAGTAAGCAAAAGAGCAGAAAATCCAGAGCGAAGTATGGAAAAGCAAGCCATTGGATGAGGAGATCGAGGATGATAGATAAAAAAGGAAGATGGATCGAGGAAAACTCAGCAAGCAAAGAAAGCCACCATTGGATTCTTTAGAGCACCGTGCGAGAAGGGAGGAAAGACAAGCTGGGGAAGCCCTGAAAAGGTGGGTCAAGTTGACCTAGGGTTTTAGACACCTAGGGTTCTGGGTAATTAGGGTTTTGACACCTAGGTTTCGACCTAAGGCTGTTTGTGAGGGACTATAATGTATAAATAGAGGTCAAGAGGACCTAGGTTCGGTCAGTACTAGTGTTGGGTATTGATATTGATTATTGTTGGTTGAGAGATTATTGTACTATGAAAGAGAGGAGTGCTGAGAGTGAGAGCCTTCTGGTATTGTAAGATCTTCAGCTGGGTGTGAAGATCAAGTCCTCTAGCTGGGTGCGAAGATCAAGTCCTCTAGCTGGGTGCACAAGAAGGTGGGAGACAAAGAGAAGAAGAGAGAATATCTACTGACTAAGAGCACAGATCATAACTGTAAGCTTTATATTAATATATCATAAGAATGGTTCTATGGACGTAGCCCTAGAGAGAGGGTGAACCACATATATTTTGTGTCATATGTGTGAATGATGCCTAGATCTCTGTCATTGTTATACTGTTATTTGATTTATTGTGTTAGATCAGATTTATAGTTGCACAAAGTATATCTAGTTGATAAGAGATATATGAATGTTGCATTATTCTTGTATTAGTTGCACTTGATATTCCCCTGGTTGTAGACATCTCTGTCCTACAACCCCCCTCTTAGCTGCTTCAAGTGAGACTACATCTACTTCACAGGTGTTGCCGAAAGGGCCAGTAGCTAGGGATTGTTGGTGCGCTCTTGGAGTGAACCCTGGGTCTACCTCTGTGCCAACAAATGGTTCTATTGCTGGGACCAAAATCTTTTGAAGGGAATGTCAAGGTGGTTCCCATCGAAGACAAAGATTCAAAAGTGGATAGAGGATCAAGAGAGGGACTTTG
>CBVK0100753242.1:0-11171 GCA_900067695.1 Picea abies
AATGGGGATTAATCCAATAACAATAATAATAATAATGACATGATTAATCCGCAATGGGGATTTAATCCATTAATAAAACAATAATAAGAATACTCTTCGCAGTTACATTATTTCAACAATGTTAGGTTTCCTAACCATATTATCTATTGTATCCCTTGTGACAATGAATTATCCATCTTGTCTCCATATAAAAGGGGCCCTAAAGGGGCATTTGGAGATATCAAAGAAGAGGCAAGATAACTCTACCAATTTTTCTCCCTTGTATTCCAATCCTTTTGCATCCTGCTTTGAGTTTCATCCTCATCATTCCCTTCCAGTCATCCTCCTTTATACAATCTATCCTTTTACCCTATATTGGCATGTTGGTTGTGAGGATAACATATTGGGAGTAGTACACTTGGAGTCAAAGTAGAGGAACCCAGGTGAGGTTCGTGGAGTGACATCGACAAGATTCAGGTTGTAACTTCCAATCTTGTTATCAATAAAAGAGAAACTTATTGTCCCATATATTCATGTATTTATGTTTATGTTATGAATATTTTTCATGAATATCTAATCCATTAGATGATCTTGGTTGTTATTCATTTGTTGTCATAGTTTGTTCTGTAAATTTTTTTCAGACCATCTTTGGGAGGAGGCATGTAGTCTTGGAACAGACATCAACGTGGAGCGATCTTCAATAGACGAAAAGACTTAAGGCACACATTTCAATCTTTTCTCCTTTTCCTTAACTATCATTAGATTTTTCTTGGATTTGGGGTAGAACACAAGCATTTCTATCTTTTAAGGTGTCAAGGCTCTGCCTAGTCGCTAGACCCAGATTAGGGGGGTTTTTCCAATAGAAGAATTGGTGACTCCACTAGGGAGTCTCTTCAGGGTCTCGTTAGGAGATTGTTTTGGTTTGATTTCCTATTATTTTATGTGCTTTCTGAGTCTGTAAGAGTCTTTGGTCACCTTCTAGGTGTTTCCAGTTTCCTTGCTCTGGATGATCACTCTGAACTTCATCTCTTTTTTGAGTTGGTTTAACAGTATATGTTCCCTGTCCTATACCAAGCATGTGTACATATGTGCCCTGAGTTATCCCAGCATGTGTAAATTCACAATCTTTTTGTGTACAACACACGTACCTATGTTGTTGAAGAGTTTTTAAAAAAAATTCTTTTTCTTCTAGAAATATTTTGGTCTCTCGGGTCCTCCTGATTATCAAAGACCTCTGTTAACTATTGTTGAGAGAGTTTTTAATCTCATATTGTCTATGAAGCTGTAAATAAATCTATGCTGTTTAGTTTTCTTTGTCTCTTTGTTGATTTTTGTCAATTTTGAAGGTCTACTTTTGAAGCTTTAGGTTCTCCTTTGGATTATGGTGAATTCCTGCTTTCTGGAAGTGGTTTAGGGTCTAGGTCAGTCTTTGGCTTGTCATCCTTCTCTCTTGTTATGCTTGGAAAAAAAAAAAATATAGTTGTTTGTTATTTTCATTTCATAAGCGTATAAAAAACTATAAAAAAATGTTTGTAGTTTCTTAATTGCATTCGCATGTTGTTTTGCATGTTTATTTGGTTATAGTAGCTTAAGTTGTTTTTTTATAAAAGAAAAGAGTTCTCTACCCAAAGTTCCTTCTTATCTTCTTCCTGGAAAGTTTGAGTAGTTGCATTGCATTTGGAATGAAAAATCATTCTAGGATAGATTGCATAGTAGGATCTTGGTCTTTAATTTGAAATGTTTGCACCTTGAAAGTTAAAAGAGCCAAATTTTCACTTGTAGGACATAGTTTTCTTTCATTTACTTTTAAAGAAAAATGATCTAAAAGCTCATTTTTTAACTCTTCTCTTTCATCTCTCAAAGAACACCATGAGTTTCACTACCATACCCTTGAGTAATCAAGCCAATAAAATCAATGCTTAATCCTAAAATCAATTAGACCTTTTTTGTTTATAGGGTACACCAATTAGACTAGTATTTAGGGCCTTGAATTAGGTGTGGAGAGGAAACTCTTCAAGGCCATTTAAACAAACTTAAGAGTCTGAGATAGGGAGTTTAAATATCTAGTGTTGTAAAATTTAACCAGGACCCCCCTCTAACACCGGGGCTAAGCACGAGGTCGTGTGAGGAAAGGTAGAGGAGATAACCCCTCCAAAGTTGGACCAAATATAGTGGGGATCGTATATTGAGGGTCATTCTTGGTATTTTTGATGACTGCATTTGACTACAGAGATCCATGGACCTCGAATCCATTCGAGATCCTCAATTGTCTTTCAGATCATTTTCCTTCGGTAACCTTGAAAGGATTCAGACTTAGCTATCCTACTCACATGATCATCCTAACTGTCGACTATACCCGCATGGTGGCTGACCACAAGATGGAAACCTAGTTTCCTTTTATAGGGACTCACACAAGTGATTGCAGAGTTATATCATGGTAACCAGGGAAGACTTTAGATCACACTTTATAGAGTATACCCGAAGGGTGTTTCCATGTTCGAGTTACACTTACATCGGTAAGTTTCTCTAGTGTTGATTGGAGTAATTATTCTTCCTGCTATTCTATTGATTTCTTACTATACCTTTAGGGAATTTATAGTGTGTGTTATGTGCTTCTCCCTAGCTTTACCTTAGAGTTTTGGTTGATCATATCTCAAAGTGGAATATCAACAACTCCGTTGTTTGCGTAGGCTCCAAGGCCTTCCATCGGTAAATTTGGATCCACCGTCGCCACTGTTGAGGCGAAGGTTGGATCAAGAAGGTTATTTTGAAGATACCAGACCACATGAAATTGTACTCGAGCATGTTCCTAGAGAAGACATTCTTGCACCATAGGAGAATAGTGTTTTTGACCTCGAAGTTGAATGCTTCAAGCCTGCAAACCCTCCAATCACTAATATTTCAGCGCCAATCCTTGTTCATGTAGTCCCTCCTAAGGTGACTTATTTTGATCATCGTCTCGTTAGGCAATTAGCTATGGAAGTGAGTAATACTACTTCTACTGGGAGTCCTCATACTCCCATCCCGACCACGGGTGGAGGGGGTGTCGTACCTCCTCCCTGACCTTCACCTACAAGGAATACTTATAGTCATTCACCTACCACTTCTTGCAGTGGCACAGTCTCATCCACGACTTCAACCATTGTTCATACTTCTTCAGTACAAAATATGTTTGGCGCACATATGGGATGTCGAGTTTTGATTCAATCTTGAATTTAACTTACTCTACTTTATAGACCATTGGTATGGGGGTAGGAAGTTCTAATTCTCCCTTGCAAGGATCCCTTGGGGGAGCTTCTACCCCATACAATGCATTTCCTTACGGTGGAGTTCATATCCCTCCTCTGTCCCCTTCAATTAGAGGTGTTTTTCAACAACCATCCAGTCCTAGTGCCATTTTTGTTTTGTTTAGTGGAGGGATTCAAGGGCCTCGGTCCTGTATTACTCTAGTTGGGTCTATGCATTTCTTGTTATTTGGTTCTTTTGGCAATAACGCTTTCTCGCCGTCCATGTTTTTGTCATAGGGAAACCTCTTTCTCAATCAACCTAACCCTATGCGAGCCTTTGTTCCTTCACATGAAGTGATGATAGAAGCCTTCTCCTCTCAAGGTCTTGGAAATCCCTGGTAGGGTTCTATACTTATGCAAGGGATGTCGATCTAGGAAAAACCCTCCCACACTCAATAGAATCTTAGGCAAGGTTCAGTTCCTATGCCAAGAGGATCGACTGGGGGAAACCCCAACCAAGGTTTTGGGAATACTATGCAGGGAACGATCCTTACCCAAGGTATCTCATCAAATTATTCAAATCCATCGACGATGCATACTAGCGCAAAAACCCCTTATATTGGCCAAGGAAACCCTGGTTTTTACTAGAACCCTAGTCAACACACAAATGTTTCCTAGAAAACTGGTGCCAACGAAAATACAAGATCTTATTTTCATTTAAATCCACCGAAACCTAGGTTACCCTTTCTGGAAAATATTCACCTACCAGACATATCGAGGTTTTTAAATTATCCTATTTGTCATGATCCACATTGGCCTCCTATGCCAACTAAGTTTCCCTCAGACATACCAAAATTTGAAGGCAAGCCTGGCGAAGATCCGGGCGATCATGTTACAACCTTTCACTTATGGTGCTCCTCCAACTCATTGAACGATGAATCTATCAAGTTGAGATTGTTTCGATGCACTCTCATAAGGGGTGCTACGAAGTGGTACATTGATCTTGATAGCTCAAAGTATGCTTAATTTAATGATCTGGAAATGGTTTTCTTAAACCATTTTCAGCTACCATTGAGATGCGATGTTGGCAAAAAGTTGTTGGAAAACTTTGAGCAAATGAAGGCCATCCATATCTCTGATCATATCCGATAATGGCGTCACTGGAAGAGCTTGCTCAAGGTAAAGTTCCCTCTTGAATTTTGGTTCGAGTGGTTCCTTAAGTCTTTGGTGCCTTGTGTCTCCAAAGACGTTGCAAATTCCAGAGTATTTTCTGAGGAAGAGGCTATTATAAGGTCTCAACAAATGGAATTGATTTATTCTCAATCCATCATGTTGTACAAGATTATTCCTGACGGACCATGTTCAACCTTCAACTTGACCAAACCGAAGTCTGGGCTTTTTTATAGCACAAGTTGTAGGTTGGGAAAATCCCAATCCAACTACAAAAGCAAGTGCTACAACTTGGGAATCCTACACCCAATGTCAACTCGATGTAGGTCCCACACTTGGAGGTTGACTAAGGTTACTCCTGGGAGGATATCTCGGAAACCCTAGGGGGAATGAGAAGGATGAATGGAAGTGTAAGGATAAGTCCCCCGGAAGGTCAAGTGATGGAATAAATGATTGCTTGGAAATGGTAAGTGAATAGAGGTAAATGGATAACAAGTGAAGAGATAGTTGTCAGTGCACCTGTACCTGCTTGAAACATAAGAAAAGGCACCTTGCAATGCTATGTGTTAGTATGGATCAACAAGTTATGCTTTCTATCCTTAATTTTCAGCATCGGATGACAGTTTATATGAGAAAATAAAATATCCAAACCAAAATACAAATCATAATATCTATTGGCATTATCATCAATGAATTTAGTAATCAATTATGATTTGAGCATAACACTTTAAGATTGAATGAAGAAAGTTTTTGTAAAATGATTTTCTGTAGTAAATTATCAGCCTTATGGATGTATCATTCAATGACATGCAACAACTAATTCAACCATAGAAAAATCCCCAAACTAACCTAAACAGTGCACCCTAATTAGTGGAATTAGTGGCTTTAGTGACATTAACACCTAGGGTTAGTGATTTTCTGCAGCCTAATATCTGTAGAAAACAAGTTAGTATAGAAATGAGAAATTATGGAAGAAAAGGAATGCCCTAAGGGAAGAAAAACCCCCAAGGCATCAAGATCATTATCCAAAAGAGAAAGCTTGTAAAGGTTGGAATTTCACGCTTGTCGAGGCAAATGTTTTGTATATCCAATGCAAATTAAAATGTGATTATTGCCTTACTATTGGGTTTATGGGTTCAATGAAATATATGTCTTGGATAAGCACTTGGGGGTGTACACCCTTATAGTTCCCAAGTGTAGCTAAGTCAATCTAGGAGATGCCAAGAGGGTGTACGATCTTGTACTTCTCTTGGAACAACCTTGAAAAATATATTTGACCTTGAGAAGAAAAACTTGGATTGAGATGTTTGATCCACAGATCCCTACGGGTGTAAGCCCTTTTACTTTCTAGGGTTTTCAAAACAAATCAAGGTGACCTTGGAGGGTGTACGCTCTTGTAGTTCTCCAAGACAAATTGTAACAAATGACCTTTATTAAGCAAGAGAACAAACCTTGGGGAGGGTGTATTCCCTTATAGTCCTCCAAGGGTTCTAACCAACAATAATTATTGGAAAAAAGCAATACAAAAAAAATAAATGCATATTTTCCCTTACCAATTCCATAAAAAAGCTAGATCAAACCCTAATATTCCAAATTAAGTCCATCCACATGCATAAGAAAGAGTCTCCAAGCATAGCACATCACTTTTCACCATCAATATCAAATATAAACCATAACAATTGCAAAAGAGAGATGAACTTCTCCAAGAATAGCGAAAATTTCAGCTAAGTATCCTTCTCCACAAGGGAGAGCTACGACAAAAATGAGATCTTATGATCTCTATTTATACAAAATGTAGCTAAAATAGTTTTTCCACATACTTTAGGGAAAAACACAAGATTAGGGGTTAACAACCTTAATATTTCCCCTTTTACAAAATAATGTTAAATAATTCCTTTAAAATTTCACTTTTTCACAAATAAAACCCTAATTTAAAATGATGTCACCCCTTTAGGGGATGTTTTGGCATTAGGAGAAAGTCATTGGTTTAGGAGGAGGGTAACTAGGATTTTCAAAGCCATGTGTAAATCATCCAAATATCTTCCTTCAAGGTCAAAACCTCAAAACCTTCAAAACATCCAAGTGCCAAAGCATATCATCTCACAACCATTCCCTAGTCCCCAACACATGATGTCATGCTAAAAAAGAGGACAGTTTTCCCCTCCTGGGTAAATCGTTTGAAAAGTGAGGCCTGAGCTATGTATTCCAAGTCATCGTAAAGGAATTCCAAGTCTGATCTTTCTCATCTGGCATGCGGGCCCCTCACATCCAACCCGTGGGCTTGTAGCCCCATGGAAGCCCAAGCTAGGCTTGTTCTCCCAAAATTGTCCACCAACTAGGTCCTGTAAATACAAATGAGCATGCCCTCCAAGGATCTCAAGTCATCACATCATGATAAGTGCATCCAATAAATAAATAATCCATCTAAGCATGTGCATCAAAGATCACTTTATCAAACAATTAACAACTCAAATACACTATGTGACTTGTCAGGGTTGAATATGGGAGGGTTGACGAGGTGTCCTATTCGGTAGATATTTCCCTATGTCAAGGAGAGTTTCCAAGATATCCCTCTCTAATCCATGTAAGGTGGATGAAGTGGTTAGGGTCAAGACTTAATGGGAATAGGGATACTGAAATATAAGGGGTTGTATTGTCTCATTCATGGGTGCCTTTGTAGAGGGTGTGTGGTACCTTCCTCTGCAATGCACTTTTTCCAAGCCCATCAATTTCTTTTTATCTTTCTTTATTTATTTTATTTCAATATAGCATAAGGAGAGGTTTAAGGTCACCACCTTGGTGTGGTGATTAGATGATGGAAATGCCACCCATAAACACCTAGTGGAAATGAGAAGGTTGGCTCATGATGAGACCCCCTTTTTTTCATCCATGCAACTGAGAGTCATTACCCTGGTTTGGTGACTAGATGATGGTAATGTCATACCACTAGATATTCATGGGCATGATAGGTCAGCTCGTGATGAGACCTCCCATCCTTCAAACAACCTTTTAAGCATTCTTTATTATATTGTGGGTCCCCTTTACTCAAAGATAAGTGTTTTATTTCTTTCTTGGGTGGTCCCTGGGCGAAGCATATGGAAGGTTTATACAAGGCTTTTATATTTTACCCAACACCAACCCCTTTGGGCCTTTAGCCCCTTCTTCCCATAGAATGAGGGACAACTCCTTCTTAGGTCAATACACCCTAAAATCCCAAGAGATAAGGAAATGGAGGGGAATAATGATGGAAAGTGATAAGTATGGTCGGGAATGGTACAATGGTTCATTAAGGGAGTTCCTAGTAGCAAACACATTCCCAAAGAAAACCACTTACTAGGGCACAATGTCAACCACCAAGGTGAAGCATGGAAAAAGGAATAATTTCCAAGGATATATCATGAAGTCTAGAGAAATATAAGATATGACATAATAAAATGGCTTGAATATTGAAATGATGCTCACTACCTCATGGAGCAAGGCCCACTTCCTTCCAGAAGCCAGCTGGTGTGGTGGATGCCATATGAAAACCTGTGACCATGTATGGTGGTGAGTGGGTTTTCCATTTGTGAAAAAGAGTATTGCTGGTCATATAGTCTCTCGACACTCCATATATGCAACCTAAGGGCCTCGACACATGATCTCCTTAGTTTTCCACAAAATGCGGATAACAGGCCTCATGATGATCTATAGTCGGCTTAGCACAAAGTAAGCCCATAGATCAATTGTCCAACCAAACGCAACAGTTGTCGATACAACAAAGTGTGTCCAACCAAACTTTGAGTATGGCTGCCCCCGCCACTCACACGTCATAAGTACACAGTGTGCAGACGATGAACCCCAAGGAAAACCAACAGTCTGAGGGGAAAAGAAAGATTAAAGGAAAGAAGGGTAAGGGGGATAAAAAGGTTGCTAACAATGTTTATGAAGGAAAAAATGAGAAGAGAAAGGTTAAGTTTTTGTGTAAGCTTTGCGCAGACGATCACTTGACTCACCAGTACCCTTGGCTTGAGGAACCCAAAATATTTTGGCACAATAATAGCCTGCTATGTTAACTAACCCTTTCCCTCAAGGGAAAAATATGGCATAAGCTTCCTCATCCAAAAACACAATTGGGGATAATCAGGGTGCCCCCACGCTTAATACTAACACTGGAGCCACAAATGTATACATGATGAGATCATATTCTCATCTTCAGACCAGGGCTCATGATTACAGAATGTTTGAATATGCTGAGAAGGGTAAAGAAGCTTCCAACCCATCGCCTCCTCTTCATATTCAGAATACCATAGGAGAAAAAATGACTCACATCCCTAAAGGTGTGTTTAAGAAAGCTTCTCATAATCCAAATGCAAGGGTCGCCCATAGCTATTTTGTAGTTGAAGATATTGTGCAAACTCCTTGTGCGATGTTTGCTTTGGAAGTTCTCCAGATTTTCCCCTCATAGAGAAAAACATTATTGTCTTCTTTGGGTGTTGTTGAGCCAACTAACTCGGGAGCTATCATTTTTTACCCTTCCGATCAGAAACCTCGTTGGCATGTTGGAAGGCTATTGGTCAACACGAGTTGTCTCTGTCTCCTACATTGTTAACTGCATTTAACGTCTGTTCTTTTCAATCACATGGCATAATACCCTCCTTCCATGTGCAGTTGGAGGGAAAAAATGTGTGTCAAAGTTGAAGTAGTTGATGCGCCTCTCAACTGCAACCTTTTGTTCGGATGGAGTTGGAGTTACACAATGACAATGGTTGTATCCTTTGTTTTTCGTGTACTCTGTTTTCCTCATGAAGGCAGGATAGTAACCATTGATCAATTATCCTTCTCTCATCCTAACCCTTCATTGAGGGAATCCATGGTCCCGATGATTGATAACCCATAACAAGGTACCGTCAACTTAGATGTTGGATTGTTTCCATCATTGATGGGAACTTTTAATTTTCCACCACTGTCGAATGATGTCAAGTTTATTTCAGTTTTCCCTTATTAGCCTAAGGCTGCAATATTTCAAGTAGCTTCTTTTTGAATGACTTATTTTAATGATCCATGGAATTTACCTTCCCCATCGGCTTCAATGGAAGGGGTAGGGCATCCTAGAATGGTTATGCCCCTATCTGTAGCTGAGTTTGCATACAATATTGTTCAACAAACCTCCACAAACTCTGATCTAGATCCCCTTCAAGAGCTAGATCATGTTGTTGGTGCAGGGGTAGACTTGGGGTTCACTCCAAGAGCACACCAACAAGCCCTAGCTACTAGCCCTTTCGAAAACACCTGTGAAGTAGATGCAGTCTCACCCGAAGCAACTAAGAGGGGGGTTTCAAGATAGAGATGTCTACAACCAGGGGAATATCAAGTGGAACTAATACAACAATAATGTAGCATTCACATGTCACTTATCAGCTAGATCTACTTTGTGTAGCTATAGATCTGATCTAACAAAATAATGCAAATGACAGCATAACAATGACAGGAATATAGGAATCAATCACACATACAACACAAAATGTACGTGGTTCACCCTCCCTCTAGGGTTATGTCCACAAAACTGTGCTTATGATAAATTAAGATAAATCTTATAGTTATGATCCGCGCTCTGGCCAGCAGATCCTCTCTCTTCTTCTCTCTTTCTCTCCCCTTCCTGTGCACCCAACTGCAGGATCTGATCTTTGTACCCAGCTGAAGATCTTACAATACTAGAAGGCTCTCACTCTCAACACTTCTCTCTCTCAAAGTACAATAATCTCTCAATCAACCAAAATCAATAGCAATACCCAATGCTACTACCCACCCGACCTAGGTCCTCTCAACCTCTATTTATACATTATAGTCCCTCACCGACAACCTTAGGTCGAAACCTAGGTGTCAAAATCCTAATTACCCAAAACCCTAGGTCAACGTGACCCGTGTTTTCTGGGCTTCGCCAACCTGTCTTTCCTTCCTTGTCACACGGTACTCCAAAGCATCCAATGGTGGATTTCTCTACTTGCTGAGTTTTCCACAATCCTTTTCTCTTGTTGATCCATCATCCTTGATCTCCTCATTCAATGGCTTTCTTTTCTGTACTTCGCTCCATCTTTTCTACTCTTTTTCTTACTTCGACCCGGTGGCAGTCACTGTGTTTCCCGCGCAGTTCTCGTTTTACCTTTTCTTCCTTGATCTTTGCTTCTTTCCATAACCAAGGGCCAATAGGCCCCCAACACTCACCTATGAATCATCCCGAGGCACTTCAGTTCCGATCCTTCCATGTCACTTCGAATTTGGACTGCAGAGTGCAGCCTTTGCTTTCTGCTCCATGTCTCCTTCCCTTCCTTGTGCAGATTGTCTTTTATGTTTCTGGTACGCAGTTTCAACTGCACCTAGTACCTAGACCCTTTTCTCCTTGCTTTTACTGAGATTTACAAGGCATCTAGTTGTCATAGTACAACTTCAGTCGACTCCCATTCACTAATCCCTCTTTCCATTCTCCCTTCAATGTCTTCAGTTGTGCAACTCCTCCTTCTGTAACATAGGCGATTTCATATGGTCCGAGCCAATGCGTTCTGAACTTCCCTGGATGTTTTATGAATTTACTGTTATACACCAGTACTAAATCACCTTGTTTAAACACCTTCTTCTTGATGTGTCTGTCATGATAGGCCTTCTCTCTTCCATTCTGTACCTGCTAATGGAATCCTGCAATAAATCTGTCTTCTTCTAGTTCAACCAGTTGGGCAAGCCTCTCATGTGTTAATTATTATGCCTTTATTATAGTTCTTTGCATTTCAATAGATAAGAGCATCATAAGAACAAGATCACTGA
>CBVK0100753255.1:0-11596 GCA_900067695.1 Picea abies
CCCAAGGTGGTCTACTCGTATCATCGGTCGATGAAAAAACTCAAAAGTACATTGTTGGAAGATTGATATTAATAGTGTTCATGATGGTGATCTAAAGGAGAGTGTGCACTAAAGGGTAAGGTGATATATATGGTCTCCCCATACTATAATTGACTTATCAAAGCCAAGAAACAAAATATTGGCACTAAAGAAACACCCAAGAAGGACATCATTGGAGACTATTATGATAAGGATATAGTAACTCAGGTTGTTGACCTCCTCATTGAATATGAGGAGTTGTTTCCTAGAATATTTTCTA
Organism: Picea abies; assembly: GCA_900067695.1. NCBI lineage: Eukaryota > Viridiplantae > Streptophyta > Pinopsida > Pinales > Pinaceae > Picea > Picea abies. The sequence goes on from CBVK0100753255.1 coordinate 299, forward strand.
AAATGAAAGGCACTGTAGGGTCATTGGGGGCCATGAAGATTCAACTAAAATGGTAGACCAAACCAGTCAAGAGAATCTTTTGTCAATTAAATCCAAAATGTAAGGAAAGAGTGCTTAATGAATTGGTTTGGATGTTATATGTTGGCATCATTGTTTCTCTTGAGGAATTAGATTGGATTAGTCTTATGGACGTGAAACCCAATAAGACCAGTAATATTTGAATCATTGTATATTTAAGGAGTTTTAATGCAACAGGAATCCTCTACCCTTTCCTAACACCATTAAAAAATGGGGTGATGGAAAATGTTGGTGGTCGGGAAGCCTACTCTTTCACATATGGATTCTTAAGGTATCATGAGGTTTGGATCACAAAGGAGGATAAGGATAAAACCACCTTTACAATATAATGGGGGTCCTTTATGTATACGATAATGCCATTTGTCTTGAAGAATCCCCCTACAATATTTTCTCAGATAGTGGTCGCAAAATTCAAGGAATTCGTACACAATGTTTTTTAAGTATACTTGCATGATTGGATTGTGCTCAGTTTTTTGAAGGAACACATGCAAGATCTTTGAATGGTGTTGCACCAATGTTTCAAGCTACATATGTCAATATTAGCTTGATCCACAAAAAATCCATCCATGTACATTATGTGGCCCAACAAAGTTCCAAATGGTGGCCCCAACATCAGTCTGGTAGATGTGTGCTACATTGTGTCACATAGGATATTAGTGGTGACTCATTCATAATTATGCCCATATTGTAGCCCCATTGGAAAAGTTGTTTCATAAATACATTAAGTATGTTTGGACATGCAAATTGTAATACCCAAAGGACAAGCCCCAACTGTATTATGAATTCTAAACATGTTTTGTAGGCTTGTGAGCCGAGAAATTATAAGATGGTGAGTTTATGTGCTATTAGGCCGGAGAGCCTAGGTGTTAAAGGCCAGGAGCTTTTTTTTGTAAGTGTAACTATTGACATCATTAATATAAAAACATCGTTGTGTGTAGACTAACCCCAAATAAAGAGTGATGGGGGACTAAGCTCCACTAAGCTGGGTAAGGGAGAGGGGGATGATAGGTTGGAAAGAGGGGCTAAGCTTAAGGGATTAAGTCCAAGAGCATAATAATTTATTATTATTCCAAAATTTGTTTAGAAGGAAATATTTTTATCCTAAGTTCCTGAGAAAGAGAACGAATGTTAAATGAAGTGCATGTAGCTCCAGGAAGACAGGTGTCAACCTAAGCGCATTCAGCTAAAAACTGAAGAGTCAACTTGTGTTTTGGGTACGCTCCCCATTCTTCCATCCTCCATCTAACTCATTGGGCCTCCATCGTCGACCTCTGCACACTCATGCGCCCGTGTAGGCACTTAGGAACTCATGCACATGAAGAGTTTGGCTCATGCTTACATCATCTTGGTTATGCTAGTCTAGTCTTCCTTCCTCCTCATGAGTTCGCTCATGCACTGAGCATGTTACAACTAGCCATTTATTCCATTGCTTAATTGTGACCATTTTCACCTCTGTAAATTACCGAGTCATCCATTTCATTACCCATCTTAGTTGTTGTGGTTGAAGAAGCAAGTTGTCAGGCCTGTGAGCAAATCTCTCTCCAGGTGAGAGAGGTGGTTGTGGATTGAAGAAGCATGTTATCAGGCCCGTGAGAAACTCTCTCTAGGTGACAGAGTGTGTTGAGAAGGAAATTTATCCTAGAAGGAGCTCTGTAGATGCTACAGAGGTCTGAGAATTCCAGTCCAGCATGTTGATGAAGCTCAAGGTAAGGGAGATGGAGCAACCAATGGACCATTTAACAATGAAGGTGTATACTCCTGTGGTGGGATAGGAATGTGGGGAATTAGAGTCTATGAGTGTGGTTGTAAGTGGATCTTGGTAGAGAATCCTTTCTCTTAAACTATGTGACTTCACATTAACCTTACCATCCCTTTCATAGTGGAGTTTAGTCCCAGCTCGAGGGTGACCTACTGCTGAGAGTGATGAGTAGTGTGGTCTAAGGCTAGGAGGTTCATGGAAGGTCTGCACCCAGTTGCAGGTTTTACTCCAGTTAAAAGATAAGTATCATCTATGTGCTTAATCATATATGTTATGCATGACTTGTTGGTTGTGGAGCCTAATTATCCTCCTCATTCAGAGGTCCTTTCTTTCAGCTGTGTTTATACCCCATGAAGAATTTACACCCCAAAAGTATGTACACTCTTCCATGTGAGGGGAGTGCAAAGGGGGGGTACCCCCTCTCCAAGGTCTGGGGGGGATATCCCCTCGACTGGGGAGTTCAGGGGCAAGCGGGCCCCCGACGGGGGTTCAAGGGCAAAGCCCCTGAATGAAAAATTGCCTTGTAAATGTATATTGTAATTTCATTGTAAATATGAACTGTTCATTATAAGGTCATAGATCTAATGATAGAAAATATATTAGGGTTTTTTTCCCTAGAAGGAAACCCTTTGTTATGAGGGAAATATATTGTGGCTATGCATTATGGTGAGTATTGTATTCTGAGAGACGATACTGTGAGAGAAAGAAGAGGAAGTTACAACGGGTTTTGTTGTAGGTTGTATCCCTTCATTTGTTGGATAATAATAAAGGAAGTACATGGAAATTTCTCTGGTGGATGTAGCCCACATTGGGTGAACCAGGTACATCTACGTCTCTATTATATTGTGTATCTTATGTGTTTTGTTTCCACATTTGTTTTATTTTATTGCTCTGTGGTCCTATTTTTCTAACATGACTGTGATTCTTAAAATGTTATCATGTATTCTGTTGCATGTTTGAATTATTGTTAATTCCAATTGAGTTTGTATGGTAGAAGTAGCTCTGAGTTATGTGATCGAATTCATTATAAATGCATGTTATATATATAAGTATGTTCTGTAATAGCGTTGCCCAGCTTGTGGGTGCCCACGGCTGTTACAGTTTGGTATCAGAGTAGTAAAGGAAGCAAAGTTACGTTCTTTGTGTAGCGTTACTCGACTTGTTGGTGGTCGGGGATGTTACAAATTGGCATCAGAGCCAAGGTTTCCATAACTGAGCCTTTACGGGCCATGTTAGTGGAAGTTGAAGAAAAATTTCCAGAAAATAATTGTTGTCAAAACAGACAAAATTCAAGTTCAGATCCATGGGTTCAAGCACTAAGCCTAAATGGGATAGATAAGTAGTCATGAGAACCAAGGTTTCAGGTGGAAATTGTGTCAAGATAAACCAATTTCAAACCTTAGAACATTCCTGAGTGCCAAGAAGTTACCATGGTCATGTTACAAAGGTTAGGAGGTGTAGTGGTATTATCAAAACCACAATAGACGTGGTATTGGGTTGCAGAGTAATGTGGGATTTATGATCCATTTGAGAGAAGGAGAATCCTTCATGACCATCAGGTTTGGTAATGTTGCAAGGTAGTTAGCCGTTAATTCCTTTGGAAATCCGTTGAGTAACAGATTCGATCTATGTCGTGGATCTGAGGAGAAGAGATCAACCATTAGATCGTAACTTCATAATTCAATGATCGAGAGAAGTGTGATGTGTTGATGCACAAACTTCTAAAACCCAAAGTTCTGAAGGAAAAGAGGAAATCATAATTTCAGATTTTAGAAGTCGGGAGAACTAATGTACGCTAAGGAGAGAACTTCCAAAGAGAAACAATAGACATGGTGGGGCCGGATGACATCATTAGGGGTGACATGGAAATTTCTAGGCATGAAACATGCCACCACTTGAGTTTGTGACATATGTACTATGTTGACTCAGAGGATAAAGAAGTTTAAAAATTCATAATTCAAGAGATTGGAAGGAGGCAAGTGTGAAAACTTATGGAACCCAAAGATCCAAGGCTCTGAAGTCTCAAATATCCGATGGCAGAGGTTCCACAATGGCTATCAGTTGTTGTATGCTGAGTAGTAATGGATTGTTAATCCACCCCATTTCATGAGTTCGTTGGTTCAGGACTTTGAGAGTTGTTATATTGTGCTTGGAATATTTCCGAAGTCGTAATTCTAAATTCCTGAGTAAGCACCCATCGATATAGTGCTTGGCCATGGCCCATGGTGACATTGGTTGGGGGATAAGAGAAAGGGGCTAGTGCCTGAAAATTGTTGCAGAATGAAAGGATCTATGGGGATTTTTGGTTTATCAAGAATCGCAGAGAATGAATTCTGAATTTTTTCTTGAATCAGATTGGTTTATGAATATGGTGTAATTTGTTAAGGACTAATGGCCTGACAAATTTTGATTTTTTGTGCATTGTGTTGCAGAGTCAATGATTGTCAGAACCAAACAGAATTGAGGCTTAGTGAAGAGAAATGGAGGAGGCACAAAATGCTTCCATTTCAAAAAATGAAGCTAGAGGAATGGATGTTCATGTGGGAGTTGAAGGATTGAACTCCAGTGGGCATGGAGAAGAGATATATAAGGAGGGAAACATGATGAAGCTCATTGAAAGATTGAAGAAATATTTCCAGCATCACCGAGCATATAAAAAAAATCTCATGAAAGCTAGGGACCAATATGGATAATTCAACCTAATGTTGATGCAAAGCTTAGAAAGGATAGAAAAGAAATTGGAAAAGGGGAGTGAATCTAGTAAATCAGGAAGTCACGGGTTCCCTGATGAGAAGACAAGATCAAGGAGTATTGATAGACACCATCATCACTCCCAAGGACACTTCAAGAGGAGGGTACACAGTAGTTCAAGCCCATATCTTGCTATAAAACAAAGGAGATCTTGAGTGGATGAAATGAAGGGTGAAATGGACAATATTAAACCTCCTACGTTTTATGGAGAGCACTAGAAGGAGGAGGATGTTGAGACATGGATTCTTGGCATAAAGAAATATTTCCAACTACAAAATTATTCCTCTCATGCAGAAGGAAGAATTGAAATGTATCAACTGAAAGGAAAGGCATCCATGTGGTGGGATCAACTTGTGCAAGTACAACACATTAAAGAGAAAAATTTTACTTAGGAGGAATTCAATAAGTATTTCGAGAAAAAATACTTGACTAAGAGATACTATGACAAAAATATGAAAGAGTTCTTTGAACTCAATCTGGATAGCATGTCCATGTATGAATATGAATGAAGGTTTTTGGAATTGTTGAAGTACATTCCTTTTCTCAACGATGAGACTATAAAAATTGAAAGGTATCTTAGTGGACTACCATCTTCCATTGATGAAAAGATCTAGTATGATGATCCTAAAACTATTGAAGAAACCATAAGAAGAGAAAAATGCTTATATGAGAAGCAAGGAGAAAATCATACTTTCCAAAAGGCTTGAGAAGACAAGAAGAGATTCAAGATAGATCAAAGGAAGAAGGGAACTAAGCCACCCTTTTTTAGAAACATTCCTTAAGGACAACCATCTTTTAGAGAGCCCAAGAAGGCTAAAATAGGTGGGAAAATTACAAGACAATCACCTATGGAATTTTTGGGTTGTAAAGGAAATCATAGGTACAAATATTTCCCCCACAAAAATGATAAAGTGAGAGCTTTCCACAATGTTCAGCAAGAAGAAATAGTGGAGTACATGGGCAGTAGAATACCAAGGATCTATGCAGCCCTGGATAACAAGCAATCTAAATTTCAATCACATATGATTGAAGTGGACGGTATGATCAACAAGCACACCATTATTATTTTAATTGATTCATGATCTAGTCATAGTTATATAGACCCTAGAGTGATGGAAAGTTTGCATTTACCAAGAAACAAGCATGGAAAATCTCAGTTGCTTCAGCTAGCTACAGGAGCCAAGAGAAAGGTTGTTGAGTTGTTTAAGTCCTATTCAGTGGACATGAATGGACTGAGCACAAAGGATGAATTGAACATATTACCTTTAGGTTCATATGAATATCTAATTGGGATGGATTGGTTGGACCAACACCATGCCATCTCAGACTTTCATAGAAAGGAATTCACTTGACTGGATAAGGAAGGAAATTAGAGAACATTCCTAGGAATTCATATAGCACTTGTTGTCAGGGAAATATTAACATTGTAGCTGAAGAGGTGCTGCAGGAAAGGATGCCAAATATTTACAACTCATCTGGAAGAGGCACCTAAGGATAAGGTGTCAAAAATTGAAGACCATGTGGTATTAAAGGATTTTGAAGATGCATTCGAAGAGGTACTCAGACTACCCTGGAAGAGAGATATTGATTTCTTTATAAACCTGATGCCTGGAACAACTCCAATGTCGAAAACTCCTTACAGAATGAGTACAGTAGAGATGAAAGAATTGTAATTGCAGCTTGAACTTATGAATAAGGGGTATATACGCCCAAGTGTGTCAACTTGGGGTGCCCCCATCCTGTTCATGAAAAAGAAAGATGGGACGTTAAGATTGTGCATCAATTTTAGATAGTTGAACAAAGTTACTATTAAGAGCAAGTATCATTTTCCATGGATCGATGATCTCTTTGATCAGTTGAAGGATGCAAAGATATTTTCAAAAATAGATCTCAGATCAGGATACCACCAAGTAAGGATAAAGGATGAAGACATCAACAAGACTGCCTTTAGAACAAGGTATGGTCATTATGAATTCACAGTGGTACCATCTGGATTATCAAATGCATCCATTGTTTTTATGTGCCTAATGAATGGTGTATTCATAGAATATCTAGACAAGTTTGCATAGTATTTTTGGATAACGTGTATTCCAAGTCATAGGAAGAGCATGAACAACATCTGAGGATGGTGTTGCAGGTATTAAGATAGCACCAACTGTATACCAACTTGAGAAAGTCCCCATTCTATCAAAAGCAGATCCATTATTTGGGACATATCATTACAAAGGATGGGATAACCATGGATCTTGAAAATATTGAAGCCATCAAAGAATGGTCAGCAACGAGAAATGTGGTAGAAGTGAGATCCTTTATGGGTCTAGCTAGCTATTACAAAAGGTTCATTGCAGGTTTCTCAAGGATAGTTCACCCCATCACTTCCTTGCAAAGGAAGGAGAAGAATTTTCAATGGATAGAAGAATGTGAGAAAATATTCCAACAATTGAAGTATTTGTTAACCAGTGATCCAATCCTGACGATTGCATATCCAAATGAAGATTTTGTAGTGTGTATAGATGCATGCAAAGAAGGACTAGGATGAGTCCTCATCTAGAATGGATTTGTAATATGTTATTAGTCCAGGAAATTGAAAGAGCACAAAAAGAGCTATGCCACTCATGATTTGGAGTTGGCGGCCATTGTACATGCTCTAAAGAAATGGAGACACTACCTCATGGGAAAAAGGTTTAAACTAAAGACATACCATAATGTTCTGAAGTAATTGTTTGAACAACCAACCTTGAATGATAGGTAGAGTAGATGGTTTGAATTCCTTTGTGAATATGACTTGGATATCAAGCATATTAAAGGAAAGGAGAACAAAGTGGTTGATGCAATAAACAAAAGAGTGCATGAATTACATGCTATGGCCATTAGCTTGTATCAAACGGATATTAAAGGAAAAATTTTGGAAGTTGCAAATGTAGATTTGCAGTACATGGAATTGGTAACAAATCTACAAAAAGGTAAGATTCTATAAAAAGTGGAAGATTATAAATTGGAAACTGATGGAATAGTCCTGTACAAAAATAGAATTGATGTACCTAATTCTCAGGAAGTGAGAATTATGGTCTTGAAGAAAATGCATAATGTTCCTTATGTTGGGCACCCTGGATATCAGAAAATAGTGGTAGTAGTCAAGAGCTATTACTTTTGGCCAATTATGAGGAAGGAGATTGTAGAGTACATTTCTAGATGTATGGAGTGTCAAAAGGTCAAGGCTGAGCATAGGCACCCAACAGGGTTACTACAACTATTGCCCATTCTTGAGTGGATGTGGAAAGTAGTGAAAATGGATTTCATCACAAGACTGCCCAGAAGCGGTAATAAACATGATTCCATCATGGTGGTGGTAGATAAACTTACAAAAGATTCCCATTTTATTTCATTAAAGACCACTAACAAGGCAACTAATGTTTCCGAAATCTATATGAGAGAAGTGGCATGATTGCACGGTATCCCCAAGACAATTGTGTCTGACAGAGACCCAAAATTAACCTCCAAGTTTTGGAAGGGGTCATTCAAAGTGTTCAGCACAAATATGAACGTCATCACTGCTTATCATCTTGAGTCTAATGCAAAAACAAAGAGGGTGAACCAAGTGATACAAGACATGCTAAGGATGTATGTGATGGGCAAACCATCTAAATGGGAAGAGTACCTACACTTGGTAGAATTTTCCTACAACAATGGGTATCAAGCATCATTGAAGATTAGCCCATTTGAATAACTTTATGTAATAAAGTGAAAAACCCTAGTAAGTTGGGATTACCCAGCTGATAGAGTAATAGTTGGGCCAAAATTGCTCAAGGAAATAGAAGAGCAAATGTTGAAGATTAAGCATAATTTAAAGGCTTCCCAAGATAGGTAGAAATGTTATGCTGATAAGAATAGAATCCATAGGAAGTTTAAAGTGGGTGATCATGTTTTCTTGAAAGTGAAAGCCAACAAAAGTTCCCTGAAGTTGGGAAATTGTTCCAAATTGGGAGCCAGATATTGTGGGACATTTGAAATCCTAGAAAGGATTGGACCAATTTCATATATGATTTCATTTCCTACATACATGACTATACATAAAGTGTTTCTTGTTTCATTTCTTAATAAATATATACATGATGTTAATCAGGTTATTTATTGGAATGTGATTCAGGTAGAGCAAGAAGGTGTCTTGAAAGTGCATCCGATGCACATATTGGACCAAAAGAGAAAATAGCTCCAGAATCGAGCCATAGGGCTTGTAAAGGTCTAGTGGACCTAGTACAGTCCTAAGGACGCGACATGGGAGCATGAGGATGATATGCGGGAAGAATACCCACATCTTTTTGAAGATTTTGAAAATCTTGTTGATGTTGTGTAAATAAGTTGCATTGAGGACAGTGTAAAAATAAGGGGAGGGAATTGTAATACCCCAAGGATGAGCCTCAGTTGTATTATGAATTGTAAACATGTTTTGTAGGTTGGTGAGATGAGAAATCATAAGATGGTAAGATTATGTGTTATTAGGATGGAGAGCCTACGTGTTAAAGGCCAAGATCCATTTTTTGTACATGTAACTATTCATATCAGTAATATAAAAACATAGCTGCATGTAGACAGATCCAGAAGAAAGAGTGATGGGGGACTAAGCTCCACTAGGTTGGGTAAGGGAGTGGGGGCTGAGAGGTTGGAAAGAGGGTCTAAGATTAAGGGATTAAGTCCAAGAGAATAATAATTTATTATTATTCCAAAAGTTGTTAATATAAAAACATAGCTGCATGTAGACAGATCCAGAAGAAAGAGTGATGGGGGACTAAGCTCCACTAGGTTGGGTAAGGGAGTGGGGGCTGAGAGGTTGGAAAGAGGGTCTAAGATTAAGGGATTAAGTCCAAGAGAATAATAATTTATTATTATTCCAAAAGTTGTTCAAAAGGAAATGTTTTTATCCTAAGTTCCTGGGAAAGGGAACTAATGCTAAATGGAGTGCATGCAGCTCTAGGAAGACAGGTGATGACCTAGGAGCATGTAGTTAAAAGTTGAAGAGTCAGCTCATGATGGCGTACAATCCCCATTCTTCCATCCTCTATCTAACTCATTGCGCCTCCATCATCGACCTCTACACACTCACACACATGTGCAGGCACTTAGGAAATCATGGATGTGTAGAGTTTGGATCATGCTTGCATCATATTGGCTATGATAGACCAGTCTCCCTTCCTCCTCATAAGTTCTCTCATGCACTGAGCATGCCACAACAAGCCATTTTCGCCAGTGCTGAACTGTGACCATTTTCACCTCTGTAAATTATTGAATCGTCCATTGCCTTACCCATCTTAGTTGTTGTTGTTGAGGAAGGAGGTTGTCAGGCCTATGAGAAACTCTATCTCTAGGTAAGAGAGGTTTAAGAACAAGTATCCTTTGCCACAGATCAATGATATATTTGATCAATTAAAGGATGCCAAGATATTTTCAAAAATAGATCTCAGATCAAGATACCACTAGGTAAGGATCAAGGATGAAGACATCAACAAGACCACCTTTAGAACTAGGTATGATCATTATGAATTCATAGTGGTACCATTTAGGTTATCAAATGCACTCATTTTTTTTATGTTCCTAATGATTGTTGTATTCAAAGAATATCTAGAAAATTTTTTCATAGTCTTTTTGGATTACATGTTGGTGTATTCCAAGTCAAAGGAAGAGCATGAACAACATCTGAGAATGGTGTTGCAGGTATTAACAGAGCACCAATTTTATTCCAAATTGAAAAAGTGCTCATTCTATCAAAAGAAGATCCATTATTTGGAACATATCATTAAAAAGGATGGGATAACCATGGATCTTGAGAAGATTGAAGCCATCATAGAATGGTCAACATCGATAAATGTGACAGAAGTAAGATCCTTTATGGGTCTAGCTGGCTATTACAGATGGTTTATTACAGGGTTCTCAAGGATATCTCACCCCATCACTAACTTGAAAAGGAAGGAGAAGAAATTTAAATGGATAAAAGAATGTGAGAAAATCTTCTAGCAATTGAAGCAATTTCTAACCAGTGCTCCAATCCTGAGGATTGCAGATCCAAGTGAAGATTTTGTAGTGTGTACAGATGCATGCAAAGAAGGACTGAGAGGATTCCTCATCCAGAATGGATTTTTAATATGTTATGAGTCTAGTAAATTGAAAGAGCATGAAAAGAACTATGCCACTCGTGATTTGAATTTGGTGGCCATTGTACATGTTCTAAAGAAATGGAGACACTACCTCATGGGAAAGAGGTTTGAACTAAGGATAGAACATAATGGTCCAAAGTATTTGTTTGATCAGCCAACCTTGAATGCTAGGTAGAGTAGATGGTTGGAATTTATTTGTGAATATGACTTCGATATCAATTATATCAAAGGAAAGGAGAACATGTTTGATCAGCCAACCTTGAATGCTAGGTAGAGTAGATGGTTGGAATTTATTTGTGAATATGACTTCGATATCAATTATATCAAAGGAAAGGAGAACAAAGTTGTTGATGAAATCAATAGAAGAGCACATGAACTACATGCTACGTCCATTCACATGTATCAAACTAATATTAAAAGCATAATTTAGGAAGCTAGAAATGCAGATTTGCAGTACATGGAATTGGTAGCAAAGCTACAACAAGTTAAGATGCTATAGAATGTGAAAGATTATAAATTGGAAACTAATGGAACACTCCTGTACAAAAATAGAATTTATGT
>CBVK0100753260.1:0-10863 GCA_900067695.1 Picea abies
GGGGGGGGGGGGTGATCTTCTAAAGTGAAAATTTGAATAAGTTTTTGGCATTTGAGGAACCTTCTCCAATATTCTTCTTCATATCAATGATCTCGTTAGAAAGTTTCTTGACAATCCTCTGCAATGCCTCCATGTCTGTGGACTCTTGATCCTTTTTGTCTTCAACATGTTTTGTCAATGTAACCTTTCTCTTAGTGTTGGATTTATATTTTGATGCCTCAACTCTAGGGTTACCTTTCAGGCTCAACATATATTTATCAACCTTAATGACCTCCTTAAAAGTATCTCATAGAGTATATTTTTTATCCCTTCTTACAAACATTTCCATTTAAATTGAGAGGGGTGAGGTATAAAATTCAATCGACACATCATCAGTGGGTTTGGAAGCAAGGGGGATTTTGTTTAATAATGTAAGAAACCTCTGATTACATGATTTGTACTTTTTCTTTGTTTCCATATTTATCCGTGAAAGGTCTAATTCTAAGGCTACCGGGGTCCTTTCTTCACCAAATTTCTCAATAAAAGAAGTTTCAAAAGCATTCCAACCAGTGATTGAATCTTGAGATAAAGAAAAGTATCAAGTTGACGTGTTGCCTTAAAATGTGTATGGGAAGAGCTTGCATATGAAATCCTAATTTTCTACATTTATTAATATGAAAACAAGAATAAATTTCCTAATATGATCTTGAACTAAGTATTTTATGTCAGGGTCAAACTTAGGAAGGAATTTCTCAAGACATCCAAAGAGTGGATGGAACACTCCAAGCACTGAAACAACATCTGGGATAACCCATGGTTGGTTTTTTGGTTGGTTTGTGTTAGATCTAGCCATATATTTAGGATTATCTGGGATTTACCCTTTTGGTTCTCCTTCAGTTTCACCTTCAGGTGGCCTAGGTGGAGAATGAGGTAGGCTGGGAGGTTGAGCACCACCAACTAACATATAGTTCTCTAAATTGAAGTCCAAGGTCTCAATAACTCCTTGTAAGACGTGTGAAATTTGATATTTAGGTGTTATGATGTTTAAGTTTCCTTCTTGGGTTGAAGGAAACCGAACAATAGGTTCTCTCAAAGTTGGAATTCTATGACCCCCGGGTACAAAAACGTCAAGAGGACATTGTCTAGTTTTCCTACCCCACAGTCGGGATAACACACACTCGCGAGTAATTTTGAGTTCTCATGAAAGTTATGTTTCCTGGAAAAACTAAGAAGTCAGAAACAAGGGTTCAGGAGGGGGAACACCTTGCTAGTCATATATCTGCATTGATGTGGTTACAAAGTGTGACTAGGGATTGAAAATTTTCTCAGGGTTGGTTGTTTGGGAGTCACTTTGTCGAGACATGTTTACTAACAGATTTGAATGAGTAGGATCTTGCAATTTTTTAGTAGCCATTCAGTTTGATGTCCCTCCTTCTAGCGCTATTTCTGTTGACGAGTATGATTGGTGTATCAAGAAGGTAAGGGATAATTCCTGATGGTAAGACCTAATTAGGCCTACTCTCATTTGGGATAACACTTCTGACCAATATGTAGGCCTGGTTGCAACTCTAAAATATTTTCAATTATGAATCTGAGAACAAGATGTTCTCAGACGAATTTAAACCTAAATTAAAAAATTAACTATAGCTATCTAGAAATTTTCTAATCTAACACTAAGCTAACCTATTCTATCCTGATCAAGAGAAAACTATAGATATGAATACAATGGAAAATGATATCATCAGAAACATAAATAATTCATGTTTACCAATGATAAATTAAAACAATAATGCCATGGATTTTACACAAATAATTGATGGTTCTAGCCATAACATTATTTCTGTATCGTAAGGAAATCTATGATCACACAAGCATAGAGAACATCAATGTAGAAGTAATTCACACAAAAATGTCCATTAACACTTAAGCAAATGACAACATGTACAAAATAATATCATATATACTTATCGACAATCATAAATTCCCAAAATTGGCTCTTGTTCTTTATTTCACTAGGAAGTAATAGTCTCATCTACAAATTACAATGGGAAAAAGTCCCCGCTCCATGTCATGAGCTCTCTTTTATAAAAGCAAGAGAGTCTCATCAGTTACACTTGGCTATTCAAATTCCACCTTAAATGGTTCATATTACAATTATAATTTAACATAAATTTGAAAGACTCGAAAAGGAAATGATACATCATATTATGGGGCAACCTATTCAGATGTCTTGTTCTCCATGTAGGCAGTCCACAATTTGAAGTTCCTGTGGAATTCCTCTAATATTTATAATTTCATTTTCTCCAATTGGAGCTCTTCATAACACAACTTTGTAATCACATCCTTTCCGATCTCTTGTTTGATCTTCTGAAGATAATTCTTAGTTGAGGTATTCACTTTGAAAATATTAATGAAATACTTGTGGAGGTTGTCATGTTATAATTGCTCAAGCTGATGTATTTCATTTTTGTTAGTGTTTATGAGTTCTGTGACATATTTCAACTTTATTTCACTGGGACCCACGTCTTGAAGACGTACCATTGGTTCTATCCCAAAATCTTCAAGTATCTTGTCTAAAGAGTTCCAGTAACACCCAATTTTAATCCCTATGAACTATAATGTATTATGTAAATGTGACATTAGGTTGGTGAGCTGGTAAAGTTGAAAAGGGGCGAGAGTTCCTAGGTAATGTAATACTTCTATATACATTAATAAAAAAATGCACTGCTAGCTACAAGATAGACAAGGAAAAGAGATAGGGGGCTATGAGTCCACGAGAGAGGGGGTTAAAGGGGATAAGTCTTTTTATTATATTTTATTTACCCATATTGGTTTTAATTCAGAAAAGTGGTTACATGAGATTCTTAGGAGGAAGACCATGTGGTTCTTGGTTTCATGTAATTATATAAACATCCCTTGTGGGCTATTTTGGGGGTTCACTTGTTGTTCTCCATTAACTCTTACACCCTTCTCACTCTTTGATTTTTGGTGCCTCATTCTTGTTAATTTGTGTGCTCTTGGTCTGAGCATGGAAACACATTGTTGGAAGAGGAGAGCCATTGCTAGCTGGCTGTAATAAATTGTTGATCATTCCAGGAGGGAATGGATGCCTGAGTGCATGAGATTGATGGAAGTTCAGAAAGAACTGTCCACAATTGAGAATCCTTGGAATTTTTAGCAGGGATATTTCTTGACCAGTAGCACTAAAGCCATGTAGAGAAATGGAATAGCTTGAGGGACTACATGGCATAGAAATGTGTTCATTAATTTGGGTTGTGCAAGTTGAAGGGGAAAGAGAGTTGGAAATTAGGATTTGTTGTGTGGTTGGGAAACCTGAGAGCTAGTTAGCCAACTATTGTGTGCTTTATATTTGTCTTAGGACCCGTCCTTGTGGATTCATATCCCTGTCTCAAGGGTGACCTGCTGTTGAGAGTAAATGAACAACAATGTCTATGGTTGGGAGGAACGTCCTTGGTTTGCAGCCAATTGGTGAATATTTACTTGCAAAGATAAGTGTTCTCTATGTTGTATATACAATGTATATTCCACTGTGTATTTATTTATCTTTGAAATTCGTATTTATAATATGCATGTTTGTTGGTTATTTTTGTGCTTGACATATTGTTCATTTATTCTATGTTGTACCATGGATATTGATTAATGCATGTGAGTCTTTTATGCTTATTTTCGAACTAATTATTATCAAAATTTGAAACCAGGTTTTGGAAGTGTGTTTTGAAGTAGCGTGGCCAACCTATGGGTAGATGTGTACGTTACAATACACATAATTAAACCATAATATAACCAGTACAAATATTAATCAAAATTAGAGGAATATAAAACACATGAAATATTCTCACAACAATACACACAACATCAATCACTGTGAATTCAAAATTTACCCTAGGAACCCAAATGGGAAAACTAGATTCAAATGAGGCTCATTCTCTTTATTTCGGAAACATATGTTTACAATTATTTCCAAGATATTTGTCGATCCTCCTCTCCTTAGCCAAAATACCCTTTGAGAAGTCCAACAACCATGGTCCTTCACTTCCCATTCTTAATTCTTCTATCTTATTCATTTTTGTTTTATCTTTTAATTATCACATTTTCCCTTCTCATTTCATTTTGTCTCATTAAGCATTTACATTTGCATTGGTTTACAATGTTTGCTAAACTTTGTTAATTATCAAATTGCATTGTAGGTACTGATTCTTACACCGATTCATTGATTGAAATCCATTTTGAATAATTTGTTTGACTATGAAAATAGTCTATTTGGGACAATTTCTTGATGGTAGAAATTTAGTGCTTTACTTGGTACTATGTATTTGTGATGGGGAGACCATTTTACATTACATGTGGTGAATATTTGAGCACTTGTTGAACTTTATTATCATTGTGAGATCATGTTCAAGTTCACGATTGAAGCATTCTAGTTGATCATTGACACTTTCAACTTGTTGGTCACAATCAAGTCCATCTTCCACTATCATTCATGTCTTCTTGGAGAGATTGTTCTTTAACACATTATGGAATTGCCATGATGATTCATGCCTTTTCTCTTGGAAGATATTTCTTGTATTTACCTCTTTGTTTTCTTAACATGCTCCATACTCATGATTTGAATATTTTGGAGACATATTGGTTTGGAAAATTATTACTTTATCTCGACTTTCTTAGCACTTCATCATTATCATATTGATGTTGTCATTACTTGTCATTCTACATTGATTCTTCATGGTAGCAGGTGTCTTCTCCTTATACCTTACTGAGTATTTGGTTGCAACTTATTGATGGTTTCCTACATTGTTCCAGTCAACAACTTATCCTTGACAAAAAAAAAATTTAATGCCATCTTTGGCACTTATCTAGGATGTTTGAAGTTGTCATTAAGGGGGAATATAATGTAATTCCATCTTGTTCTAAATGTTGAAACTCACAACAATACTGAGGGGGGGGGGGGGAGAATCAATATTGTACCAATTTTCTCTCATTTCTTTCCTTTCAATTATTTAAAGTTATTTAGAAGTTCTTACTTAATCACCAATGCATGCAAAAATTAAAAAAACACAGAAAACAAAATACACGAGGATTTTTACTTGGAAATCCAATGTGGGAGAAAACCACATAACACATTTCTTAATTTGTGAAAGTAGGTTTTCACAGTTATTCATCATCCTAGAGAAACTTATGGATCAAAAATATGTGTGGAGTTTTGAAACATCCAACATTTCGAGTGGACACTCCACCCATTATTAGGGACATAGAAAGTTGTCCCTGATGATGGGTGGAGTATCCACTCGAAACATTGGATGTTTCAAAACTCCATACACAGTTTTGATCCATAAGTTTCTCTAGCATCTTTCTTTATGTTCTTCTACAAGCATCGATTTAGAATTTAGAATTTTTCAGCTTAACATGCACCCACCCATCGTAAATAACGAGGATACCAATCCTCTTAGGAACCAACCTATCACAGATAATGAGGAAACCAATCCTCTCAGGAACCAACCTATTGTAGATGATGAGGACTCGAATTCTCAGTGAGATTCAACTCACCCTAGCACCACCTTGCCACCATGTTTCTAGTTTTCTTTAATAAAACATTTCTTACACTACTAGATCTTTTCAAAAAAAAATCTCTTCAACTCAATACAATCTGATATCTCTCAAGTTCTGCTCCTTTCAACTGGTACAGGACCTCATCCCACTACTTACATGCTTACTCTTACGTGATCAAACCACATCTCTATCTATAACACCTTTTCCACAGTTCAACCAACTGTATGTGGATTCGTAATAGTTACAATGTGGACAAACCTTGACGAGATCAAGGTCTGATTAGTTATATGTGGACACACTTCTATTTAAATTAAGTTTGTGTATGCATAAAAGATACATCGTGGATGTGTCTTGAGCACATCAAAGTCCAGTTAGTTGTATGTGGACACACTTCTATCTAAATTAATAATATTTCTTGTTCAATTGCGGCTGGACATTCTTTGACTAAATCAAACTGACCAAGTCTACCTTATTTTACCAAAACATTCATTATCACAACAACTTACATTCTACTTTACAGAACACATACTGCACAGGTAGAATAGGAGTGCAATAATTCAATTCTTCAACTTGTCCCACTTTCCCTGCAACACACTCACCCAAACAACCCACAAGACTGTGAGCATGCCCTTGGTGACTCAATTACTTGTCTGTCCCCTTGGTGACTCAATTACTTGTCTGTCAAATTTCCACTCATTCTTTCATAGTCCACTCCATCACTCATCGAATAGACTTTTTTTCATCACACCCCACTATGTTGTTCATTGCACTACCTCAAGGTACCCTACGATTATTGCATATCTTTCATCGCGTTGCAACACAAACATCCACTGATCCACTCCTTAATCACGAACAAGGTGTTTCGTTGCAGTCCACTCCATCGCACTTCTCTCCATCATAATTTTACCTTTGAACTACATTGCAGGTCATCTTTCTGATCTTACGCACATTCCTACCAGACCCAATCATCTCCGTGACATATTTTGCCCCATTGACCCTTTCGTCCTTCAAGTCTTCTACATATGCTGCCATGCGTCATTATCCTAGCCATTGATTTGGCACTCTAAATAAATATTGACTATTCATTTAACAAGTCTGAGTCATCTATCTCCGACAAACACTGCCATGTGTATTCTCCAGATCCATCGATCTGGATCACTCCAAATTAATCCATACCATCAATTGGGAATTTCTTCCTTCGACGTTCTACCACTCCGACAATTGGCTTCTAATAGAATATTGCCATGTGTCTTTTTCTGAATCGTTGATCCAGTCGTTCCAAGGAAATATTGACTATATGTCGAACTATATCTCATCAAATTATTCCTCCAAATCTACACTATGATATGATGACTCTGAAGCTATTTATCCCATCATCCCTTTACAATATCCCACTTCAACCCAGGGTAGATGCTAGCCATCGATTTGGATAGAAATATGTCCAAGATCTAATCTTGATCGTTCAAGATAAACATACAAACAAAAACTTGGAATATATAGTTGACGGCCATGATTACTCCTTCATCTCGATCCAAGGGTCACTATTTATCAATGCATGCAAGTGTTATTCAAACATTTTTTTCTTCACTTCATGCATTCCTATGGTCATCTCTATGCCTTCCAGTCTTTGTCTGCATTTATATTTAACTTTCATACGCTTCCTCTACCTATGCACCATATTGTCTATCATCTCTTCACATTACCTCTTTGACATCGATGAAAACATATTCTCAACAACCCCCCCCTTTTCATTGATGGAAATTATAATGTTGAGCTGCACTTCGCCTTGTTGTATGCTCCTCTGGTTTTTTTGCAGCTCTATCTTTTTGTAGTTCTGCATTCTTCCTTCTGTTTGTCTCCCCCTTTGACATCAATGGAAAATATATCTTACCTACTAACTGAGCACATGTTCTATTGCATGTTGCTCAATTTCTTGTGTTGCTCCCCCTAAGGCTATACAAGTATATCAGTAGCCTCCAAAATGTCATGAAGATGAGGCACTTTAATGAGGAGCGGGAGGGAGTCCCAACTTCTCTTTGAGGTATTCAATGGATTCCCTAGGTAATGGCTTGGTAAAAATGTCTGCAATTTTCTCTTTGGAAGGAACACACTCCAATTTTACTACCTTATCCTGAACCTATTCTCTGAGAAAGAGATACTTGATATGTATATGATTAGTCTTAGAGTGTTGAACAATATTTTTAGATAGATTAATAACACTTGTATTGTCACACATGATAGAGACAGGTTGATCACAAGGAACTTGAATATCCTTGATATTTTTCTTTATCCACAACACTTGAGTATAGCAAGATGTTGCAACTATATACTATGCTTCAGTTGTAGAGAGGGAAATGAAAGTTTTTTCTTGCTGAGTGAGGATACTAAACAACTTCTTAGGAAGAATGCACCTCCACTAGTGATTTTTCTATCATCAAGACTTCCTTCCTAGTATGCATCTGTATAAGCTCTTAGAACGAGGTCTGTGTATTTTGGATACCACAATCCTTAACAAATAGTGCCTTGCAAGTACATGAATATCCTTTTTACTGCAAGAACATGAGTTTCCTTGGGATTGGAATGAAACCTCTCGACCAAACCAACAACTTGCATGATGTCAGGCCTTGAAGCTGTGAGATAGAGTAAAATACCTATCATGGACCTGTACATGGTTTTATATGTCTTTGGACCATCATCATACTTGTTGAGTTTGAAACCAGTAGTCATAGGAATGCTCATTGGTGTACAATTTTCCATGCCAAACTTCTTCAAGAGTTCTTTGAGATATTTACTTTGAGAAATGGAAATTCCTCTTTCTAATTGATGAATTTGTAGGCCAAGGAAGAAATATAGTTCCCCTAACATAGACATCTCAAACTCTTGTTGCATTGTAGCTGCAAACTTCTTACTCATTAATTCAATGTTACTCCCAAAAATAATTTCATCAACATAAACTATAATAATTAACAAATCATTACCTTTAGCCTTGATGTATAAGTTTCTTTCAACAGTTTCATTTTTGAATCATTGTTGGTGAAAATACCCATCTAGTCTATAATACCAAGCTCTTGGATCTTGTTTTAGCCCATACAGGGCTTTCCTTAATCTGCAAACATAATCCTTTTTGTCAGTTAGCTGAAAACCCTCTTGTTGCTCCACATAAACTTCTTCCTCTAGGTCACCATTTAAAAATGTTGATTTAACATCCATATGATAAACTTTGAACTTTTTGTAACATGCAAATGCCAAAAACATTATGATTGCTTCAATTCTTACAACAAGGGAAAATGTTTCTTCAAAGTCCATGCCTTCTACTTGAGCATACCCTTTGCATACCAGTTTGGCCTTGTTTCTGACTATGTGTCCATCTTCATTCAACTTGTTTTTGTGTACCCATTTAGCTTCAATTACATTCTTGTCGTTAGGTCTTGGGACTAGATCCCAAGTCTTGTTTTTCTCTATTTGGTCTAGTTCTTCATTCATGGATTTGACCCAATGGTTATCCTGACTTGCTTGCACAAAATTTTGTGGTTCACTCATGGATAGTAGTGCAAAATTTTCAAAACTAGATGCAACTATATTATTTTTCTTCTAGTTTGTACACTTGCTTCCTTGTTTTCAAGAATTGGACTCTTTGGATGATGTTTTTGAACATACCTTGATGGGGTCTTTGGCAGTTAAATTTCCATTCTCTCCTCTTATTTTGAATCCTCTTGTTCTTGTTGCTCATCCATTCCATTGTCTTGTAACTCATTTCTGATTGATTCATCATATTGATCATTGTGGTGTTGATATCCCACTTGATGAAGTGGTCCATCATCTACTTTTACATATATTCTCTCAATTATTTTATGGAGCCTCTTTTTGTAGCACTTGTATCCTTTACTTCTAGAGGAGTATCCTAACAAGATACCTTCATCAACTCTATAATCAAACTTACCTAAGTTGTCTTCATTTCTTTTAATGTAGCATTTACTTCCAAAATTTGAAGTGATTTATTGATGTTGGTCTGCCATGCCATAGTTCATAAGGGGTTTTATTGTTGTTTACTCTTATGTGTGATTTGTTGAGAATGCTATAGCAGTTTGAATAACTTATCCCCAAAAGGTTTTGGGTACTTCTGATTCATCAATCATGGCCTTGGCCATTTATTGAATTTTTCTGTCTATCCTTTCTACTACTTCATTATGTTGAGGGGTTCTGGTAATAGAAAATTGTCTCTTGATCCCATGTTTTTCACAATAATTGTTGAATTCATCAGATGTAAATTCTCCTCCTCTATATGATCTTAGGAACTTTATTTTTAAATCCTTTTCATTTTCTAATTGTGCTTTGAATATTTTAATTTTTTCAAAAGCCTCAAATTTATTCTTCAACAATCCAACCCAAGTCATTATGGTATAGTCATCAATCAAAAAAATGAAATATCTTTCACCTCAAGGTGATTGCGTACTAGTAGGGACACATACATATGTATGAATAAACTCAAGAGGTTGAGTGGTGGAGTGTTCTCTTGCCTTGAATCAAACACTTGACTGCTTTCCGAACTGACATGACTTGCAGGAAATATTATCGAGTTTGGAAATTTTAGGCATATCTCTCACAACATATTTTCTTCCTATATTAACAAGATTATTAAAACTAAGATGACCTAGTATTTTGCACCAAATATATCTCTCATTAGTATTACCAATGCAACATTTTTCTTTTCCTTATTCTAGAACATACACATTCCTTGAAGTTCTGACTGCCTTTACGATAGTATTCCCTACATTCGCATCCATTACTTTACATCCTTTTGAATGAAATAAAACATTGTGTCCTTGGTCACACATTTTAATTACACTCAACAAGTTATGTTTTATACCTTCTAGATACAACACATTCTGTCCTTCTTATCTTCATCTAGTACAACAATTTATTTTCCTTTAATTCTAGTTGGAGCATCGTTTCCAAAAGTAACATTACCACCTTTTTATTTAGTTAGGAATTCAAATTTACTCTTGTCTCTTGTTATGTGCTTGGAGCAACCACTATCAATATACCATTGATTTTCTTGATTTTTGGCATATAGAGCTAGTCCACATTTTTCTTCCTCCAAATCTTGGTAAAATCTTCTTGTTTGTCTTGCTTAAATGTAGGCAACATATTTCTTCTGTATTCACTTGCCTTGTGTCCAAAATTATTGCATATGTGGCACTCAAGGTCATTTAGTAGAGGGAAGAAGGAATTGTTGAAGGAATTTTGAAACATAGGCATTCAAGGTTTATTGAATCTCATTACTACATTTCTGTTATGTCTAAAAGTCCTGCAACT
>CBVK0100753278.1:0-11069 GCA_900067695.1 Picea abies
TTAAAAAAAAAAAAAAAAATTATGAAATTATAACCTACTTTTGAACTGCTTGCTTCTCTGATGTTTCCTTTAAAAAGGAATGTTTCAAGTGTCACTTTATATTTATAGAATTTCCTTTGATGAAGGATTGTGAAAAGTTTTTCTTGCCCAACTAAAAGGAAAAGCCTTGTTGTGTTATAGTAGTCCTTGTCAAATAATATTTTCTATATAGCGATTGATATCATTTAGGCTTTCTCTATGTTATTAAGGTTGTTACTGGATTGGATAGGTGAGTGAAATTTTATGTCTGGAATAATTCTTCTTAAATTTTGTAATTGTAATACATTGTTTGAACTATGTAATCGTATTATTCTTGCCATATAAATAAACTGCAACGTTAGAGTTGATATCATTTAAATGTATGATCATTGTTTTTATTGCAATGTCATTGAAATCACGAAGGGTAATGATAGGGTTATGTTGGGAAATGTTAATGTGACTTTAGAGTAAAGGAACCACATACAAGATGTGGAGACGATAAATTAAATGTGGAGATATATTAAAGGTAGCACATTGTGGTTATTATTTTATGGTAAAGTTGTTGAAACTTGTTGAATTGTTCACCTCTAATGAAATGACATTGAACTAAGTGCCATAAATTATTACGATTTAGTAAATGAGGAGGATTTTTCATTTTAAATAATTGAACTCGGGTGTTAGTGGTCAGAGTCCTTGTCACACGCCCTCCGTTAGGGACGTAACCGTTCTTCTTGTTTATGTTGTACTTGACAGTATTCAGTTGGTTGCTTGGTCGGTGGTGTCGAGCGGGATATAGACACCTCTTGTAGCTTAGTATATATGTTTGTGTGTATTTCTGGTGGAAGGAATCCAGTGTCGTATCAGTAGTCTCGGGTTGTTTAAAGGCACAGTTTCCCCTACTGCGACTCCCTAAAAAGATTTACTAGTTTCTGCCTGAGTAGTCAGCCAGGAGCCTGTCTAATCTTCTTTCGAGAAGACATAAGACTAAAAGCCCTGTTTTTCAGTGCAGAAATAGTAAACTCTACTGTTGGATTCTTCCATCTGTGGTTATACTGTACTTAACACCTGGTGTCGTTTTCTGGTTACAGCTGCTAGTTGTACGCCTTATGTCTAGGGGAATTTATTGCTTGTTGTCACTGTGATATGTCGGTGTCGTCTTGTTGTGTTCGTCTTGATTTCATCTTGTTCTAGGTCGGGTTACTAGTTTCTGCCTGAGCAGTCGGCCAGGAGCCTGTCTAATCTTCTTTCGAGAAGACATAAGACTAAAATCCCTTCTTTCCTGTGTAGAAATAGTAACCCTAACACCATGGATTCTTCCCTCTGTGTTCTTACTGTGCACCCCCAGTATGTCTTAATGTTTGTGTTGTGCGCCTTGTTTATGGTTGTATATTGTTGCAGTTACTCGTTGTGTGCATTCAGTTTTACTTTGTCATGCTTGTGTCTTGTTGGTCGTCGGGTGGCGACATAGAGTCAGGTGTGTTGTTACTTCTACATGCGCGCACACACCTTACGCAAAAAAAACTATCACTAGAATTTTTGTCGTAACGAGGAGGTTCGTTACAACAATAGATACTGGGAAACACCGTGAATGTTTATGTATTAGGTCATCAGTGAGATCATGAAATGGATTATAATTTGGATCAATAGGGTCCTTGAGAACTTGTATAAAACCACAAAGCTAAGAAACCCTCACAAGATGATAACAAATATGCTTAAATATGTAACATATATACAATCCCCATAATCCAATGTAACAAGGAGCTCATTAGTGGAGAAGACTAGAAGAAATCCACCCAATGAGAAATTGTTGTTTCAAGAATATTAATAGTACAAAATTACAATCTAGTGAGTGCAAGCTAATGATGGTCTCTCATGACGCGTTAGTGGCAATGTGAACCTTGAAAAACAACAATTTGTTAACTTGGAGGGATTATTCAATGTACTTTTACAATGAAATTTAATATGGTGTAACGAGATGAAACATAGGAAATTGAATTAACTTTCTGAATATTCAAATTTTATTCATAGAAATTGTGAATAACTATGTTAAATTTGATTTTTTCTAAAAGTGGTATCTTATTTTTCTAGCAAAATATAAGGTATATCATTTTGTTCATGCAATTGTTGAGAACCCATTTTTCTTATGTGTTGTATTTTTTGGAAATTTATAATATTAATTTTATATGTTTTTAAAATTATCAAAGTCAACATATCCTTGAAATTAAAATGTATTTTGTTCATGCAGGCTAAGAGGGTCTCAACATGATCAAAACAATTTTTGTTTTAGATCGTAGATATTATTCTCCTCTAATGTTGCATATAACACATTCGAGAAATGGTGAAGCTGACAAAACATTATAGCAGAAATAAGAGAGGTATGTATTCTAGGATTTTTATATATGCGAAGACATAAATAGATTAAAAAATTAAACAATATTAATTAAAAAAAAAAACTATATATTTGGAATCTTCATAGCCGACACTATCTATGTATGTATTTTCATTAACAACTGAATTTTGTAGGTTATAGAAAATAACATCAAAAACAAAGATATAGAGAGAAATTCACAAAAATAGAGGTTTTTATCAATTTGCAGACTGAACCACTAAGTTTGTCATCCTGAACCTAAAGCCAAGGTGACCAAGTCAACATGCACGTACGCTAAAGTTGTCAATACCACCCCAAAAAAAATTGAATTCAAAAGAACTTCCACATGCTTTAGGAATGTGGATGTGTTCCTAAAGTGCATTCATGTTCCTAAAGAGTGTGCATTCATGTTCCTAAAGCGTGTGCATGTTCCTAAAACACTCATAGGTTATTAGGAACAAGAATACATGCATTCATGCTAACACTAAATAACTCTCTCTCTCTCTCTCTCTCTCTCTCTGACCTATCTCTCCCTATATCTTTCTCACACTCTCTCGCCCACTTTTCATCTCTCTCTCTCTCTCTCTCTCTCTCTCTCTCTCTCTCGTTGTTGATGTTAGTGGTAGCATCGGAAAGGTATTTCCACATATGTCTATGTGTCTAGACATGTGGAAATCGTCCAAAGCCTTCTACTCTTGAATTTACTTTAGCTAAATGAATTGTTAAAGTAGATTTTTTTTATTAATTAATTATATAATTAGTTAATTGAGTTATTTATGAGACATGCTAAAAGTACTTAGCATGCAACATCTCTCTCTCTCTCTCTCTCTCTCTCTCTCCTACATGTACCCCCCTTCTCTGTCTCCCTCCCACTCTCTACAAACCCCGCCTCTATATATCTCCCTCTCTCTCCCTCTAACACTCCTATACATGGTAATATCTAGACAAGGAAAGAATTAGACATCACAAGGAATGGAAATACCTAGACCTGTATCTTTCCTTGACATGCCTCAGACTCTCACACCCACTCCCTCTCTATCCCCCTGCTCTATCTCTCTCTCCCTCGACCCCCTATTCCCTCCCTCCCCTATTAATCTCCCCTCTCTCTTCCACCACTCTCCCACCCTTTCTCTCTCTCCTCGTTGTTATTATCAGTCTCATTCTCTCTCTTCCCCTCTTTCTCTCTCTATTCCCCTATTTGTCTCCCTCTATATCACCCCCTTTTTCTCACTCTATCTCTAGCCCAAATTATATGTTTACCTCTCTTCTTCCCTTCCTCCCACTATCCCTCTCTCTCTCTCTCCCTCTCACACACTCTCTCTACCCCTCTCACACTCTCATGCACTCTCTCTCTCCCCCTCCTCTCTTTCTCTCTGTCACTCCCTCCCATTATCTCTCCTACATATACCTCTATCTTATACATTTACCTCTCTCTCTACCCCTTCTCTATCTTCCTCTCTCTCTCTCCCTCTCATACTCTCACACACTATCTTTGCTTCTCTTCTATGCCTTTCTCTCTCTACCTCCCACACGCTCACACACACACTTTCTACCTCCCCTCTATGTCTTCCTAGCTGCAAACTCAGAGACCCTCTGGGTTCCATTCCTTGCACACCTAGCAGAATTCTCCAAGCATTCTTTATTTCTCAGAAAATCTACCCACCTCTGTGCATTCCTTGCAATAGATAATTTTCAAACCTTTCCTTAGATTAACAAGTCCAACAAATGGCTCAGCCTACGCTGCTCGGATGTAGCTTCTATGCACGCCTTGCACTCCTACTACTACTGAAACCCCAATATCCCTCCTGAGCTTTATGATATTAAATATGAAACATGTCAACACACTCCTTGCGGACTAACACTTCACTCCTTGCAAGTTTTCTAAGAAGAGAAACAATTGAAACTTATTGTTTCTTCACAAAGTCATTCACTCAACATTCATAAGCATAAAGCAACCAAATAACAGAGACTGAAAGAAAATTACAAACATACCACTCATAAGATGAACAAAATGAACATAACACACCATGAACTTGGATAAAATCCTTCTTTGTTATATTAATTTAAGTGCTCTGTACATAGGGGTTTTTCAACAGCTTCTTCAATACTTTCTAATACATATCTATCTCCTTTCTATCATAATAATCAAGCATGTAGTTTACATACTCTTTACAAAGAGAATCTCCTTGATATTTTTCCCTCCAATCATTTAAGTGCTATCTTATCAAATTAAGACTATTCCCTTCTCCATGTGACTTGTCCCTTGGGCGTTGACCTGTGTGTTGGCTTGTGGTGATGCGTGGCTTGAAACCTCCCTGCTTGGTGGTGGTGCAACTGGTTGGGTTAATGCATGAAGAGGTAAGAGGATCGAATCACACATCGACAATCCTCATGGTACACTCCTCATTTCTGTTTATGCGCGCCAGTAGTGCTGATGAGCCTTGTGCTCTTCCCTGGATTCAAACTTGAGACCTGTTCTGTAAACATGTAGACACTTACAAACAATTTACAGAGATTCTGCGAGCACGAGCTCACCGAACCGTTTTCATAATTGGTGAATTATAAATGATTATGGAAATGACAGGGTGATTTATAACAATGATTATAATTTGTCGAAATTAGAAATTTAGAGGAGATTTTGCCCGCATCAATATATTCCTTATAATTAATAATAATGGTAAGTTTTCCTTAATAAGAGTTGATTTAATTATATATAATGGTCTAATACTGAAACTGATGGTTTATTGATTGATAATGCTATAAAGTACCTCCATAATTGTAAGTTTTATAATGATTGTTATCTCAATGATGGAATTTCGATGGGTTTATTGAATAATGATGTTATGGTGTTAATTATGGAATTGATTATCCTTCTAGTAGTTATATATTAATGAGGGTTTGCATAGGTAAAACCACCCTTCTAGTAGTGAAAACGTCATAGAATTGATGAAGAAAGCCAGCGTTAGACATTAGACTGCGCACAAATACAATAATGAAATGAATGATTGATTGGTTGCACACATTGATCTAAGTGAATAAGATAATCCGGCTAATGAAACATGTGCGAGCCTTGAAAATGTGTTACTGGTTGTAATTACGATGAATGAGTTAATCGCACGCGTTGAAATTAAGTTGATATCTGCTAGCTTTGTTACCTTAAAAATTTCTAAATTGGTTACTTATGCCTTGGCTTTGTTTTTCCCTGATTGGTTAGTATTTAAGTTCTATTGCGCCTTTAAACTTTAGGTCATGCATGAAAATTCAATATATTGAAAGATGGTTGGGATGTTGGTTATTTAGTTAAGTTGGTATATTCTGATTGATGGTTAAACTCAGTTAATTTCTTGTGTGCATGACAAATTTCAGGTTTGGATGATGCATTGTCAATGTTTATATTTTCTTCTTGCGTGTAATGTATGGTCAATGTAATGAATGGTTGTTAGTTATTACTTTATCCACCATGAATTTTTATAATGAGTTTTTATTAGATATTATTCTTCATGCCCCATGGAATAAATGTTGAATTGTGTTGACCACTGCACCTCAATTTATGAGGTGGCATGATTGTTTAGGATCTAGCCTTCTCACACGCATTAATTAAGTTGATTTTTGAATGTTCTGAAAATGCTTACTCTCATGCGCAACAATTTGAATTATTGATGTAGGATTCTTACATTGATGGTTACACTTGTGCCCTGGTGAAGGATTTTAGGATCAAGGGACTGATGGAATGGATGTTTGATGATCCTTTGATTCGTTACGTTATCTGTTGATAGTCCCTATGAGAAATTGGGCGTTGAGATGTATTTTATGGTATCTTGACTAGTCGTATTAACGCTCTATTTATGGGCTACTTTTTACTGTGATACTACGTCGATTTGTGTTCATCATTCACGACGATGATGTTCAACCTTGCTTCATGATTGTTGTTAATCTGTTGATGAGGTTCATTTTATATTTCACTTTCGTCATTATTGTCGGCTTAAACAGTGACAAAATTTTCCTAACACATCGATTAAAAATAAATAAAGAAAAAATTCTACCTGTTGTTTGTCACTTTTGACGTCATAACGGTGGGGACGTTACACCCTCGAGTTCCACATGTATCATATTCCAATCCACAACATGATTAGGATCATGTATATATATTTATTAGTAATGAAACATGGAATACATCATGTACATGGAATACATCATGTACCATTACCATGGCTGGAAGTGCAAGTTGATAGGGTATAAGTCCTGTTTGTTCAAGAACTTCAAAGGGACCACAATATCTAGAAGATAATTTAGTATACCTTCTCAGTATTAAAGAACTTTTTTTAGGACATACTCTTATATACACATGGTCTCCAATATTGAACTTCCTTGGGGTTCTCTTGGAGTCTGCATAGATCTTCTTCATGTCGTGAGCTACTTTCAAATTTTGTTTTACTTGCTTCAGTGTTAGTTTTGTTTACTTTAACATTCCAGGTCCTATCATTAATATATTGACATGATTTCTCCAGGAAATAGGGGTGTTACATTTTATTCCATAAAGAATTTGAAAAAGCACTGGTTTAGTTGAGTCTTGATAATGATTATTAAATGTGAATTCAACCAAATGTACATATTCTTCCCATTTGTTTGATCTATTCATAGCATGCATTCTGAGCATATATTCTAATATTTGATTAGTTATTTCATCTTTCCCATCGGTATAAGAATGATAAGTAGTGTTGAATTTTAATTGTGTGTCTAAGGATTTAAACATGACTTTCCAAAAATTTCCTGTAAATTTTGTATCTCTATATGAGATTACAGTTTTAGGAATTCCATGTAGTCAGAAGTTTTTCTTCATAAATATATATGCTATGTTAATGGCTTTATAGGTGGATTTAACTGGTATGAAGTGTGTTTCTTTACCCAATTTATCAATAAGAATCGTTATAATATCATTATGTTTGCTACTGTTAGGTAATCTTGTTATAAATTCCATACTTATAATTTTTCCATTTCCATTCAGGAACAGGTAGGGGTTGTAATAATCGACTGGGTGATGATGTTCGAATTTAACTTGTTGGCATTCTGTGCACTTAGCTAAATATTAAAAAAAAT
This sequence comes from Picea abies, assembly GCA_900067695.1. NCBI lineage: Eukaryota > Viridiplantae > Streptophyta > Pinopsida > Pinales > Pinaceae > Picea > Picea abies. The sequence continues at coordinate 7,484 of CBVK0100753278.1, forward strand.
CTCCTTTCATATTAGGAAAATAAATTTCATTTCTTAGTATAGTAATTATTTTATGATAGCCAGGATGTTGAGAGTATGGTTTTTTATGTAATTCATTCGGTATAAATAATTTAATTTCTTCTACTTCAGTAATGTACAACCTATTTTTATACATCAACAGTTCATTTTTAGAATCTATGAATTATGAATTTTTAGTTTCAACTTTATTTCCTATGAATTTTCATTGAATACATTAATATTCTATATCCTTTTTAGTCATAATCTTCACTTTCCTCTAAATCAATTTCATAATTACCTCTCATAATTGTATAAATTAGATTTGCATGCTTGCTCAAGGCATCTTCTATCTTATTTTATTTTCTCTTGATATGTCTTATGTCAAAATTGTACTTTCTCAAGAAGGATAACCACCTTGTCTGTCAAGCATTGAGTTTTTTTTATCAAATAGGTATTTTAAAGCAATATTGTCACACATCAACATGAATTTTCTTCCTATCAAATAGTGTCATGACATTTTTAGTGCGTGCATTATTGCGGCTAATTCTAAGTCATGTGTTAGATGATGTCTTCCGTGTTCCTTAAGCTTCCTAGATTCATAAGAAATTACATGATTATCCTGCATTAATAATCCTCCAAGTCCTTTAATGCATTCATCCGTGCATACAATGAAGTCCTTGTATGGATATGTTATTTTTAGGATTGGAGTTGTTGTTAGGAGATGTTTTAGTTTTTTGAAAATTTCTTGCCATTTTCCAGATCATATAAATTGTGTTCCTTTCTTTTGTAGGGATATTATAGGATGATAAATATTTGAAAACCCTTCAATAAAATTTCAGTAATATCTTGGTATACCCAAAAATGATGTATAAAACATCGTTTGGAATTGGCCAGTCCATAATGGATTTTATTTTCTGAGGGTCAACAACTATTCCTTCTTTAGAAACTACATGTGCTAAATATTGAATTTTGTGCTTATAAAAATCACATTTACTAAGTTTAGCATATAGCTTTTGTTCTCTCAAGATTTGTAGAAATATTCTTAAGTGTTCTTCATGCTCGTGTTCATTCTTTGAGTAGATTAATAAGTCATCGATGAAGATGATTACAAATTTATCTAACTATTTAATTAAGATACTATTCATTGGACATATGAATGAGGTTGGGAATTTTTTTAACCCAAAGGGTAAGGTTCCATCTTTCTTTCTGACCAATAGTACCGATGATTCCCAAGGCGATACACTTGGTGGAATATACCTTGTGTCTAATAACTCTTGGAGTTGATATTTTAGTTCATTAAGTTATAAGATATCCATATGATCTAGAGCCTTTGAAACTGGCACTGCTCCAAGTAGTAAGTCTATAGATAAATATATCTCTCTCTTAGGAGGTAATCGAAGAATCTATTGGAATACGTCTTGAAATTCTTGTAGTATAGGAAAATTTTCTATATCTTTCTTACTTTCTTTGTTTTCATTATCCATTACATGAACCACAAATTATTTGCATCCCTTACGAACACATATTTTAACACGTAAGGCTAAGATCTTCCTAATACTAATATTTATTGATATTCCTTTAATGTTTATAATGTTATCATTGTCATTTACGTAAGAAAATGTTTTCTCATAACAATTTAGAATTGCCTTATATTTTTCTAATGAGTGCATGTCTATTAATACATCATATGATCCTAGCTTAAAAAAATTCAAATATCCTTGATATTAAAAGACATTCATACTAATTTCACAACCTTTAACAATATTTCTAATTTTTCTTTTTGTTCATGTAGCAAGTTGTACTACCCATTCTTTTTCAAAATTGTATATTCATAGTTTACAATTATGTACTATCTTAGGAGAAACATAACTTAGACTATAATTTGGATCAATCAAAATGGAAATTGGTTGATTATTCAACATACCTTCTACTTCCACCATGGAAGCTTGATGATATGTGTGTCTGTTCTCCAAGGATGCACTAATATTTGGGGTACTCCTTATTATTTCACCAGCTTTAGTAGCTTCTCGAACTGTATGTATATTTCTGTCGTTTTTATTCCTATGAGGAAAATCGTTAAAATAGTGTGAATTTCCACACTTCCAAAACTCTGCTGGTTCCTTTTGGGAAGTTTCTTTGTTATATAAAGTTTTGTTTTTTAAGTTTCTTTGTTATCATACGGGTTATAAGGGTTATTATTTCTGTTGTTATTTCCCTGAAACCCTTTTGTAGAGTTCTTATTGAAAGACTTTCCATCTTTTCTTTGTGGATCAAACCTTTCAACTTTCTTGCCCTTCTAGTTTTTAGCATTTTCATTTATGGTTTTATATTGTTCAAAAAACAATTTATCCTTACACATATCTTCTTATAAAGTCTTAGTATTTTCAAATTAAATCCTACCTTTATATGACGAAGATAAACAATTAAAGAAGTGTTGTATCTTTGGTTTTCCATCCACAATATATGGTACATAGAGCAATAAGCTTACAAATTTGTTGCAAAAGTCTTTCATGGTTAAATTTCTCAATTTCATTTCATAAAATTGTTTAGCCTTACCTTCATAATATTGTTAGATATTTTTTCTTAAAATATCTTTCAAAAATTTTCCAAGGCATTTTACGTTCCTTCATATTCTTTACCCTTTTGATAACTTGGCACCAAACATCTTCCTTCTGAGTCAGATTATAGATGACCATTATTTCTTTAAGTTTACTTTAATAATTATATATATGGAATTATTTTTGCATCCTACAAAGACAATCTTCTGTGTCTTATCTAGTCTCAATCTTACAATTAAAGATTGGAGGTTTTGTCTTTTTAAATTATCCCATAATTTCCTCATGATGATTATGTTTCTTTTTAGTTCTTTGTTTCATTTTGGCACTATCCTCACTTGAAGTTTTAGTTTCTCTAAAAAAATAATATGTCGTTGATTCTGTATGTTCAAATTCCTAGACTTCTCCTTATGTAGATCAATTTTAGAATTATTGGAAAATTGACCTTTATTATTGTCAGTCTTTTGATTACAAAATTTGTCTAGCATTATTGCATTAATTTATTCTTGTGTATTTATAATTCGTTCATTCTCTTCTTTAACATTTTTCAATTCTTACCTTAGAACATGTACAGTTTGAATTAATTCAGATTGTCTATTATCCCTGATTTCATTCAAATTAACCCATATATTTGTTCGACAACATAGGTATTCCAACAGAGGATGAAAACCTTCAGTAACCACTCACATAACCAGATCAAAGATCAACACACCGATGTTTTCACATGGTAAAACCCCTACGAGGAAACATCCACAGCCCCAACTAACACGGCCACTTCGAGCAATTTATTAATGCAAAGAAAAAGATTACAGAGAGATTTTACAAGAGAGTTTCTCACAATCGAACATCGACAAATGACCCTCCATGGTATTTAAATAGAGATCATGGACCAATTGGGTGTTAAGCCATGGATCAATGGATGTTAAGATCGAGGAGAGTATGAACTGTCGGATCACTCTATGTCGGGAACATATCGTTACCGTTGGATTGCCTAACTACAAATGCATACTAATGCATACTAAAGAAACACACTT
>CBVK0100753323.1:0-17153 GCA_900067695.1 Picea abies
TTATGATTCTTTCGTGTCCCTAAACATTTTAAAGGTTGAACCCTGGTCTGTCTCCTTTCACCATTATAACCCTACTAGTCCTATGCTCTGGAACTCATCCTAAGAATCTCGAGACTTGCTATGCTGACTGTTATTATCCCGAATTGTCTATTGTCAAACTCCATAGGGGATTTTTGTAATTTTCACTCTGTATTTACAAGGCAATATTAACCCTCTGTGGGGAGTTCAAAATTTACCCTCTGTATAATTATAACTAGCAGTAATAACCCTCTATGGGAATTCATAATTACGCTCTATGTAATTATAATAACACCCTGTGGGAATTCATAATTTAAACTCTATGTATGTAACAACAATATTGACCTTCTGTGGGGATTCGTAATTACGCTCTGTGTAATTATATTACCACTCTGTGGGAACTCGAAATTTACGCTCTGTGTATGAAATAGCAATTTTAACCCTCTGTGGGGATTCATGATTACGCTCGGTGTAATTATATGTAGTAGTATTAATCCTCCTTGGAATTCATAGAATTGCACTTTGTATAAATAGATATATATCAGTATTAATCCTCTGTGGGAATTTGTAGATACGCTCTGTGTAAATAGATATATATCACTATTAATCCTCTGTGAAAATTCGTAGATATGCTCTGTGTAAATATATCTAACAGTATTAAGCTTCTGTGGAGATTCATAAATACGCTTTGTGTAAATATATTAACACTTTATGGAAATTTGTATATTTACTTTCTGTCCATATAATTAGCAATATGAACAAGGTCTTTAATCGTTTGAATACACGGGTTGCATCTTATGAATGCTTATTGATTTAATACTTCCTCGTTGTGATCGTTACCCAAATCAGGAATTCCACTGTGTGATTTTAGGAAATGAATGGTAGTCTATGTTTAAAACTCCGACTTTTTCCATCGTCGATTCCTTCCATTTATTGGACCTCAACATGGGGTTGGAGAAATATTAATGTGTTCTTTCTGTTTGCTTAATCTATGCCCAGTCTATTTCGATGCTAGTTATTTACCTTCACTTTCTCTATTTTATAAGTAAATATTTATGCACAATTACAAGAAATTAATGATGGGTCCCTTTTCTATTTCGATTTTGGGTTCACTTCTCCTCATCCTGGATTTTGGATAGACTGTCGCACAAGAACAAGTAGCAACCTGGTTCTTCGACGAACTCAAGCTAAGTAATTGTCCTTGACTTAATCTTAATATTTGATTTCCATTAAAATGCTAGCATAGTTTTATAATCCCTCGTCTCTCTCCTTTTGCAGGTTATACAAATTGAGGAAAGAGGATGAAGGAAAAATATCTCTCGAAAGGTATTCGAGTTTTGATCTATGCTCACATTACTTCGGTTACATACAAAATTTTATGCATACTTCTTAGACTTTGTTTATAATACTAGTGGTAGTGGAGTATTTGGCCTATGGTAGTCCAACTGTAATATTTGAACCATGATTGATTGAATACAAAGGTTGAGTTTGTAAGATACTTTGAGTTCATCAATATGTTTCTGTAGTAAATAAGAATGTATTCAAACTATTATTCTTTCTATCTATTCTTTGTGGTGTTGTACAAATTTTAATAGTAATTCAACATATATATAATTCAATGGTCAATAGGAACATAACAATAGTTCTATCATTCCTTTATACATGAACACATATATATGTATATACGGTCATTTATATATATACAACCATATTTAATGACCAATAGGAACATACAATAGTTCTATCATTCCTTTATGCATGAACACATATATATGTATACACAATCATTTATATATGTATAACCATATTTAATGATTAATAAGATCATACAACAGTTCTGTTATTTCTGTATGGATGAGCACACACACACACACACACACACACACATATATATACCATCATCACAATTCAATTAAAACAATATAGTATCCTTGAACTATAATAGACCATCACATTCCTAACAAATAATAATCAAACATAATATTAACAAGGAATGCAAGTCAAGATACATATCTAAACCCTGATGCTCGAATCCAAATAGAACAACCAGGTTCCACGCAACCATAGAACAGAGCAACCAAGTTCACTTGCCCTGTTCACCCCCTAGCCTGACCATGATTCCATAAGGGAAAATTGAATGATCCTCCTTAGATACAATCACCATCCACATATCATAAATTCCTTTGCCTCACACTAACAGTGCTCATAAAAACAAAATAGTTTTGTTTTCCAACATACTAAGCAATGTCCTGCCCCCTCCATATGTTGTATTTATATGCATCTTGTGCCTAGGTATTTCCTTCCCTCCTTGGGAAATTCATAGATTTACAAATCCTCAATTTTTAGGGGCTGCTAGTGGTCAAATTCCACATTTTCCACTTGTAAAAATCAGCCTTCGGGTAACTCAAACATGTTCCCTACTCATGGAGTCATGGTCAACTATTTTTAACTTGGCTATTCCATTTGTCTTCCAACATATAATTTATAAAAAGTTTGTCTTCCACATGTGTCAGAATAAAAGAGGTTAGTTGGTCAAGTCAAATCTTTGCCCAACAATCATCAAATAATTAATTACAATAATAAAAATTCCAAATTCGGATTTTCCATAAATGGAAAATAATTCCCAAATCTGATTTTTCCAAAAATAGAAATTATTCCAAATTTCACTTAGAATTTAATTATTCTAAATTTTGAGGATATTACAAAGGATTTGTAGTAAAGGGAAAGTAAGAGTTGGTGTGTAAACTAAAAAGATCCATTTATGGTCTAAAGCAATCAGCAAGGATGTGGTACGAGAAGTTTGACACATACATAGCTAGTTTGGGATTTGTGAGAAGCAAAGTTGATCACTGCATACATTCTAAGAAAGAAGGTGGGTGTTTCATATATGTAGCTCTGTATGTTTATGACATGTTGCTGATTGGAAACATCATAGAAATAATAAAGGAGGTGAAGAAGTAGCTATCCTCCAAGTTTGACATGAAGGATCTCGGTGCAACTAACTTCATTCTGGGAATGGAGATTAAGAGAGATCAAGCTGCTAGAAATATCTGGTTGAATTAGAAGAAGTGTATTGAAACAATTATGAAATGATTCAACATGCAGGATTGGAAATTGGTGAAGGTTCCAATTCTAGTGGGAGCAAGGCTTACTGTTGAACAGTGTACAAATACACAGGAAGAGATATAGGACATGGCACATGTTCCCTATGCAATTTTTTTTGGTAGTCTATTGTATGCGATGGTCTACACTCGGCCAAACATTGCCCATGTAGTGGGAGTGTTGAGTAGGTACATGTCGACACCTAGAAAGTATCACTTGACAATTGTCAAGAGAGTATTCAGGTAATTGTGTGGCACAAAGGACTATGCTATATGCTACCAATGAAAACCTGGAGGTGGTAGTGGTAAATTAGATGTACATGGCTTTGTCGACGCTGACTGGGTTGGAGATCTGGATCGATGAAGGTCAACCAACTGATATGTCTTCAAGATGTTTAGTGGAGAAATAAGATGGATGAGTAAGCGACAGACGATCATAACCTTGTCAACAATAAAATATGAATACATGGCAGCCACTCATGGGAGAAAAGAAGAAATATGGCTTCAAAGGTTGTGTCCAGGATTCAGGTTTGAGCAGAGAGCTATGAAGGTAAGTTGTGATAGTCAAAGAGAAATATTTATGGAAAAGAACCCTCCTTATCACTCAAAGACTAAGCACATTGATGTACAATACCATTTCATAAGAGATATGGTGGAAAGTAACAAGGCGCTACTGGAGAAAGTAGACACGTTGGAAAACATAACAAACTCGTTGACCAAGTCTTTGAGTTTTGTGAAGTTGTCTTGGTGCAGAGAGGCAATGGGAATTGTTGTCCTGGGTCTGTGAGAAAAAGTTCAGGAATATCCTGTTTCAACAAAGAAGACAAAAAGTGGGAGAATGTTGGGTTGTTATATTCTTTGTAGTGAAACTCAAGTTGAGGTGAATCGACACTGACAGTTGAAGTCGAGGTGGATCAACAACAAGTCAAAGTCAAGGTAGATAAACAACACGTTGAATTTCGAAAAAGTCGACCAGGTAAATTTAAAGTCAAAGATATCAATGAAAAGTCAAACAACAAGAGGTCGAAGTGCGGGCATGAGATGATTGACTAGAGACAAAATGAAGGCCGACTGGTAAACTTGACTTGGATTCAACTATAATAGAATCCCATGATTTGCGGGATTTGTAGCCAATAATATGCATGGATCTGTAACTGTTTTTGGGCACCAATCTTTAGGTTTTTTCCTATTGTAAAGCCTATAAAGAGGCATGTTGTAAGGATGTAAAGGTTGTTGTTGTAAGGTGATGATATGATGCATTTTTTCAGGTTAATGCATGTGTAAGTGTAGGTTGTTGGTCATGCATATGTAAGAGGAAATGGCTATAGGGTTGTTCTTTCTTGTGAAATAGGGTATTGTGTCGATTGTGTCTTAGGTGTGGACCAAGGTTAGACATGTAACCTTTTATTCTGAATAAATAAGACATCAAGAGAGCATAACTCTCAAAGGAATGTTGGTTTTCCTAGTTAAGGGTTTCCAGGGTAAAATCTCAGTGTACTATGTTATTTCTTGTGTCATTTGGTTTCTTGATTAAATTATTCTTCTCTTCTACTAAGATTGGTGTGGAAGTGTCCTGCATTTCCTAACAGAACCTTCTCGAAGAAAAACCTTCTAGTAAGTCCTCTAACATTTATTGCATTGACATTGGGTCTTATTTATTAAAATTGACATTTATACATAACAATACTTATCTACTATTATTCCCCTTGGGTACCTCCCTAGGTACCCTATATTGTTTCCCCTAGCTACACTACATTCCACCCCCCTTATGAAAGTGTTGTCCTCAATATTTATTACATGGTTGTACAGCCATATACCAGGGTCCCATGGATAAGTGTAGACCATAATGCTAAAGTAGGTTGGAGAACTAGGGTCCCATGTAGGAATGTGATCCACCATGTTGAAGTAGTCCAATCACCATTGTAAACCAGGGTCCCATGTCCAAGTTCTCATGTGAACTCATGTCGAAACTCAATAGCTAGATAAAAATGATGCTCCCAAGATCAACACTGGTTATGTGGATACAAATATGTAGAATCATCCAAAAAATAATCCATGAGTACTGGAGAATAAAAAAACTGAAGAAGAGTATGCGTAGAAGGATCTTGTTTTCTCTCTAGGATGTGCTCTATAGAAGGTGGAGTAGAGTCATCAAATAGAATATGAAAATGGTTTTCATCACAAAAATGACAACTATCCATATACCAAGCATCACATTCAACATCTGAAAAAGACCAAACATATTTTTCTTAATTATATTCTTCTGTGACACAATGGTTGATGATCTCCATGTTATAACTCTCCATATATCAATAATCATAATCAAACTCTAAGTTACACCAGGAATATTTTTCTTGATCATATTATATCTTGGTGTAAATGTTGATTATATCCAGATTACACTTCTCTTGTATTTTGGCTATGGTCTCTTGAGTCTTTCGATAATTGTTCCATATGTCTTTTCTGAAGGGTTCAAAACTTAGCGCATATATTAGCGAAAAGTTTCTAGGCCCACAAGGATTTAAGAGCGGATATCCACTGGAAACACCACACATAATATACTGAAAGAAAGATATGAAAATAACCTATAAAATGGAACTGATCTGGAAACAATATGAGCACCCGGTCAAAAGTTATGAGCTATGCAGTCCCGTCGTCGTCACAAAAAACCCTAAAAAATGTCTAATTTTAAATCAACGATGTCTTCACTTCTAAAGCTACGATTTGGATGATTTTTTTTTAGATGGGCTATGTTTGTAACAGGAAATCAGTTTTATAATTTATTCAAGCAAATTTGGCATCGATTGCTACATAAATCATAAAAATTAACTGATTTTAAAATGCTAATAACTTCACTTGACTCCATTTCAAATGATTTTTTTTTTAAATTGGTTGTTTTTCCAAGATAAATTCATAAATACAACTATTTTCTGCAAATTATACACAAAAAACTATAGGAATTGTCCAGAGTGTCGCAACCCTCTTTTTTTCTTCAAAAAAATGCAAAATAGAAAACAAAAATCCTTTTTTTTTGTGGTCGAAGAAAGTGCTACGATACCGTTGGTTTAGTTCTTTAGATCTGAAAATAATATCATGACACAAAATACGTGGAATAATATTGAAAATCCACACTTTATTCTATGAAAAGCCTTAGGGTAGTGAAACACCATACAATATATCCTATTAAGGAAGGGATCCACACATGTTCACTTGCCTCTTAGAGGAGGAAACCTCCTAATGAGCTACCACTCCACATACAATACTTATTTAATTTCCCATTACATTTATTTAACCTCTTTATATAGTGCTACCAACCACCTAAGAACATTATAAAGGAGGAACCTTCTAGAAGGGGAACCTTCTAGTAAGTCCTCTAACATTTATTGCATTCACACTAGGCCTTATTTATTAAAACTGACCTTTATACATAAAAATAGTTATCTAATATGATTCCCCTTGGGTACCTCTCTAGGCACCCCATATTATTCTCCCTAGATACACTACATATATGGAACATCGTAGGTTCTGGGGAAAGTCATGGTTCACACAACCACACACAAGAAAATGATATTGGCAATATAAAATAAACACATATAAAGTTAATTAGCATACAACTATTTTGTACATATCATATTATAACCTACACTATAGAAAAAAAATCATGCAATCCACATACATACCCTTTGAAGTTTCAAATGGTCATTTGATTTCAACCCTAATAAATGCACTTTTATAGTGAATCAACACCACATAGTTAACATGTATAAAAGAGGTGCCTTCACACCCAATATAACATCGTTTTCTAAATAATATCACATTTTTTTTAAAATCCATGAGAAATAAATTTCTTTAAAAGAACAAGAAACATCCTTTGCCAAAAATATACCATTTTTTCTTTCAAAATCTCACCTTTTTTAAAAGAACAAGATCGACTGACCTGTCTTTTATTAGCCAATATTTCGTTTTAGTATTTGAAGAAATAAGATCTCTCTTAACACCCAATGCATCACTTTTTTTAGATTACATGTGTATTATAAAGAGGTTGAAGCATTTTTGAATATATGCATGTGATCTAGTAAGTGGGAAATCTTAAGATGCTTCCAATATGGAACCTCATAAATTATAGATTGCATTTTCATTCCAATGGACATTTTCTCAACATAGGTGTCAAAAAAATGAGGATCATATAAAATAGGTTCCCTATTTCAATCAAATAATTTTACAATTTCCTTCTCCTTCTTTGTATCATATTCTCTAAGCCACTCTACTAGTAACAATATTTTAGGTCATCAGGTTCTTTCTAGTTTACATTGAAAGTAACTACTAATTTTCTGTAAGGGTGGTGTTTTTGAAGGAATACCCTCAAGTAGTTGTATATAAACTTTCATAGGTGCTTGGACCACCTATCCTTTATAGAAGATCCACAACAAATATATCCATGATTCTTTTTTGCTACAAGACCTGTGATGTTATTGTATATGAAACATAGGGATAAAGAAGACAATTGCACCAAATTAAATATATTTCTAGATAATGATACAAATATAAATGAATCAATCAACATGTTTCCTTTAACAAACTACTAGTCATAGATATTTGTGCATGGTATATGCATATATTCCATACAATGTAAAAGATATCTTTGCCGAGATGAGTCTTAATACATCGTATACATGTATACTTTCCCATAATTGCTTCAAGTTATTGATCAATGGTTGAAGGTATCCATTCATTCTATTCATGTGTCTTATACCAGGGACTATAAGAGCCAACATAATATGTTCATTCTTCTCAAACAATGATTGGGTGGGGGGTATTTTTGTTCATCACTACTACTGGCCAAACATAATAGTTGATGTTTTAGAGGGAATACAAGTTAACTCCATCCATGGCTATGCTCAATAAAAGGATTTTATCATCCTTGAATTTATTGGGCCATGTATCCTCTATATGACTATTGAATTTGTTGAGATTCACATAAATCTTGGCTCTCTTCTATGCGATGCATGCCACTCTTGTAATATGTATAATTATTTTCAATGAAAGAGCCTTTAAATAATTGGGATTATAATCATGTGCCTCAATATATTATGAGGAGGACCATGTGCCACACCCTTATTTTTTTATTTTTGGTACCTATCATTCCCACATTCTTGACATATCTCTTTCTCCATGTATTTTCCTATGTACACAATGCAATCATTTGGTCAAGTGCAATATGATATGTACTCAACGACCAACTTTTTTAATAATTTTTTTCCTCTTTGCAACTATTCAAGAGGACATTATCACTTGGAAGTACCTTATCTTTGAGTAATATGAAATTAGTGGGTAATAGAAATATACATAGTCATCAAACATGCATGATATCCCTTTTCATTACTGATTGTGTGACAATATTTGTTAAAATATAGGGGACATAATGGTAAGTTACCTCAATACTTCCAAGAAACATGCATTTGAGATACCATACATTACTTTTAAGTTGTACAACAACAATTTTGTCCCCAGTTGGGTAGAATTTGACCCATGCTGAAAGAGAGGGGCGTAGAAGAATATTTTAGGATTTTGAAGAATGTATCAACAATTTAAGCATCATCCCCTAGATTATATTTTTGGAATTCATGTAACAACATTCCCTCCATGTCATGGATAATCCCATAAGAAATCATCCATACCCACCTCTATATTATTATGTTTCCCCCCAACATGCGAAGAACCAATGTTACTGTAGACATTTTGAATTGGTGACTTAGGAAGTAGTGAAAGTTGAATAGGTGGTTGATTCCACCATTCTTGGTATTCTTTCTCTTTGGATTGTGCTCATTTAACAACCTTTTTTTAATTTGAAAATGCAGTGGGGTACAACAGTTAATGATGTATACGTCACTCATCAAAATCCTGAATGTGAAAATATTGAATATGAAATTGATGACATTAATAAACACAATAGATTTAGTATGTTAAAACATTATACCGAACATTCTTAGAAGCATGTATTTTTTCTCCCGCCAACCACTTCGTATAAAAATGTCGAATTAAGCAATACATTTACATTAATTCCATTGAAAATCCAAAAATACAATTCTCAATGTTTTTTTAAATCCTTGAGGGGATGTCTAAAGGTAGTCCCCATGAAATCTTTTTTTATGAGCAATTTGTGGTCCACAAAAGTTATATTTTATTAACAACTCATCATCAAGAGACAATTTATATATTTTATGCACAACAAAAAATCTATATGTGTTCCTTTTCATAAATAATTCTTTGTCATTGGAGTGTTCCTCAAATGAAAATTTTGCACTAAAAAATGAGCACTTACAACTATTTATGAACCCTACAATGTTCCCATGAGTATGTGGATGACCATCTATATATACCAAGTTCTTCTTATTAAAGTTTCTGAAAGTATAACCATTCTTGCACATACTATTCATGGAAATTTTATGATTGTATTTAATAATATTTAAGTAATTAGATTGAATGTAAAGAGGGCCACAAAATGGAAAAAGTGTTACTCATTGTTTAGGAGTAATGAATATATATGAAAGAATAAACACCATAAGATTTGTAGCATCTATTTTAGTCTTGGAAATAATATAATTATTTTTTCTTCCCAAAGAAAAAAAGCTTTATATTCATGAGAGGTGAATATACATGTTATTGTCCCCCACAAGAAATTGATCTCAACTTTCCAACCTCTTATAAAATATTTAAAAACTATGTCCTCCTTACTTTACACAACAAAACATACATGGTATGCTACTCACATACCTCACAAAGAGTATTTCTAGTTCAAACTTAACTTCCTCTCTATATAACTTTAAAATATGGATACACTCCAACAGTAAAAATATTTTTAGCACTGTATTTAAAAACGGAATTCCATTGATTCTAGCTCCTCCCCATCTATAAATTTGTAGAATCCCAAAGCCCCATTTGGGAGAGATAAGGATTATTTTGATAGCTCATCTTCTTTCTCATTCAGATCCTGATAAATGTGTCTGAAGGATATCCATTCAAAATATTGTAATGATTCCAAGATATCTTGAAGTAGTGGGCCAAGTTGAACGACTATTACCGTAGATTTTTTATTTCCCAATCTATGACCATCTTTGAGTCTCCCATTATGCTGTACTATTTTTACCCCTTCCTAGGGTGTACCTGATATGGAAATAATGGTTCCGCTTCATGTAAAGAACAAATGCTACTCAACATACTGGTAGATGGCCTTGAATGGCCCCATCAAAGAATCCTCACGAGATATCAAGGTCCAATTCATGCATAATTGAGATCCTGCGATTTATTTCTTTGGTATCAACTTGAAACTACATGAATATATTTATAATAAGATATGTTGTAACTATGGGAGGAATGTCCTCATTCCTAAAAATACTAGATTTGTGCACCCACCATAAAGTATTAACCATAATGCATGGAAAACCTTCAAATTGCTTCATTGATTTGTCCGTGAGCCAATATTTCATACAGTCCTTGTCAATTTTCTAATCCTGACATTTAGAGAAATTGTTTGTTAGTGATTTCCTTTATGCAAAACAAATTTTCATCTCACAAAATAAAACACACTGACTAGAATATTTAACAAAAATAATTAGTGGAAACAAAGAAACCAATTCCAAACCCACAAAGATTTTTCCCTTCAAATCATCTTATCATTAGAATAATATCAAAGCTTACAAGGGCTCCCTTATCGGGAAAATGGCCCACTGAGAAATAAATGAAAACTACAAACAACACCTGGACACCCTAGAAACTTCATCGCTATTGTACGACCCCATACATTAAACTTGTTGAGATTTGTACACACCTTGCACTATATCCCATGTATGTACATGCCTTTTTGCACTATAAGGAACATATATATGCACTATGAGCAACCTATTCGATGTGTACAACTCGACCCTGCTATCATGACTATGATATTCCTGATCTTCCTATGGATTTCCTTGTTCTCCCTTCTTCCTGTGACCTAAGTTGATCTCTAGATGAAAGTCCTTCTTCACCTATCCAAGGTATCCTTGAGAAAAAGTCCTTATTTTCTCTCTCTCTCTCTCTCTCTATGATATGATCATATGAAGTGTCTCTCTCCTTCACCCTAGCCTTGATGTTTTATAGTATTGAGTCATGACCTAACCTTAATCTCCAAAGTGAATGACGGTTGATATTAAATCTCACCTCACTTGAGATCAATAGATAATATTCAATTCACTAATGCTAATAACTTTACCATTTCATTAAATTAAACTCGATTGATCAATAAAATAACTTTAATTAAATTAAATTAAATTACTAAGGTAGAAGGATTTGGATGACTTCCACACATCCAGACACTTAGACTTGTGTGTAAGTACCAGTCGATGATACAAACATCAATGGTCTTGTAGCCTTTCTTCTAACTAGGTGTTCTTCGACTTGAGTTCATATTGCACTATCCTCAGTACCTACACTGCATAATGACACCAAATAAAAATGTGAGAGGAGGATTCTTCATTGACTTCACACAAAGCACATCTATTGGGGCCTACTCAACCTCTTTTAAGCCTATTATCCCAAGTCAATAACTTATTGTTTATTGCAAGCCAAAGGGTTATTTTTCTCTACGTTGGGGAATTAAGTTTCCATAGGATACTCCACCAACACCATTTTTCTCTAGCAAACTACACCTTCGAGCTTGCATGGTATTCTAATTTTGTTGTGAAATCCCCCGTTTTTGGGTTTTTTAACCAACAGAGGACATCCTCCTCTTCATATTGTATCCTAATGAAATTGGAGACAAAATTTCTAACATATTGGTTCCATTCCTCAACTTCAATTCCTGCCATCCCTAGGTCTCCCTTCGACTTCCAACCTCTCCCTCCTTTATACTTCAACATTTGTGCTTTAGCATTGTCCATAGAGACAATTCCCATTGAGAAAATGGTCTATAGGATAGATTCCAAAAAACAATAGTCATTTTCTTCTCCCAAACAAGGGTCTTCACCCATGTGTACCTTTTGGCCATTGTCTATCCTCCAAAAAATCCAAGTGCCTACAATTGGAAAGGAATGAACTAACACTTTCCATACGATGGAACCTTTAGTTGAATTTTGTGGTTTCCTGTACTATTCTTCCATTGTCGAGCCTTCCAAATACTTATTATTCATAATATTTCCCCATAAAGAGTTTTCATGGGTAAGTTTTCTTGGGATCCTAGCAGCTAGAGACTGGGTGAATAAGTGGATATCCTTTAATCCCGATCCTCCTAATTTTTTAGGGATCCTCCTAATTTTTTAGGGGTCACCACCCTACTCAATTTCACTAGCAGGAAACCTCTAGAAGTGCGAGACCTTGACCATAAGAATTGGAGGCTTATCCTCCTTATTTTAGTCCTAATTCCTTTTGGCATAGTAGCTATGACTTCTAGTAGGTGAGAATATTTTCTAGCATGTATTTGACCAACACAAGTCTTCCTCCCCTTGAGAGCATCCTATTCACCCAAAGCGATATCCTCGCCTCCACTTTTTTGTAAATCCACAACTAGTCCACAAATATGTAGTTTTTCGGCTTGAGGAGAAAGTCAATATATTTAAAACCCGCATCCAATTCTCTTCTAGGAATGGGAAGAATATTTTCAATCTATTATCGGGTTATCTCAGGTAGGTAGTGAATAATAAAAAAATATTTATCAATATTTATTTCCATACCATCGGATTTATAGTAAAGGTCTATAATGTATTTTAAGGTGGTTATGTCCCTCAATGAACCATTTGCAAATAAAATCACATTGTCAATGAAGAGGATATGAGAAATGGATTCTTGAGCCCTCAAAGGGTACCTTCTGATCTGACATTAGAGATCAATTTTCTCAGTGCTTCTGCCACAATAAGAAAAAGGAAGGGGGATAAAGGACAAGCCTATCTAAGGACTTTTGTTGACCTTTGAGATGATCTTACACCTTAATTAAGTCATCCTTCAACGGGTCATAGAAACTAAGGAAGAACCCCACCGTGAGGCCATAGGGCCAAAGAATCTTCCCTTTTTTCATAGAATAAAGAGTGGCTTGAATTTCTATCTCCGATACCTCTTCAACTAGAGAGTGATTCATTTCCTTAGTAATGATAGTAGGGAATTTTGAGATAAATTATAGGATATCCTAAATTGGAAATCCACCTGGTTCTTAGAAGAAAGATTTGAAATGTCGAAGCCCTTCTATAGCCTTGTCCTTGAATGAGCATGACATTGATCCATTCACTGCCCTGATTTCCCATATCGTATTCACCTTTTTTTGGAAGATTGCATACTAGTGAAAGAAAATAGTGTTGTTGTAACCTTCTTTTATCTAAATGGCCCTTCTCTTCTACCTCCAAGTTTGTTCCTCCTTCTCCAGGATTGTGTGACGAGTAGATTCATATGCCTGTAATTGTTCTAATTGTTTTTTATATAGGAATCCCAATGCATTGTTCGAATAGAATCTTGTGATCATTTCCTCAGCTTCCATCAATTGAGCTTGAGTCTTATATTTGTAATATTTTAACCAAAGCTTCATATCCTCCTTTACTTTAGCTATTTTCTTGGAAAATTGATACATAAAGGATGAAGGATAATAAGTATCAAGATGCACCCATTGGTATTTTACAAGCATTTGATAATGCTCCTCCACCAACCACACTTGGTTTAGTTTTAAGGGGGCAAGAGGAGATTCACTCCCTAATTTCAAGTTGAAAAGGATTGGAAAGTGATTTGATAGGCCTCCAATTGACATGTTAGACTTCATTAGGATTATGTTCATTGTTGGTTCCAAAACCAAAAATGTCTTCCTTCTTTTGGACAATGCTCCTTCATTTAGTCAGAAGTTCCTCCAAGTAGGCACTATCTTCACTAGCTCTATGTTCATTAGATTATGTGTTTCAAATAAGGATGAAAAAATCTCACTCTATAAGTCCTGTCGAGGATGTCCCCCCCTTAAACTTCCCTTATGGATAATGTAATATTCAATTAGCCTTCAACAAGAATATGGGAATCACTCAGGGCCCCAAAATATGCCAATGGTTCCCAGTACATGATTCTATTGGAATATGGACCATAGATGTTTAAAATATTGAAGATGAAACCATTATCTTTAACTTCCACCTTGACATAAATGGATGAATTAAATGACATAGTAGAGAGCGATTTTCAAGTTGGACTCCACCCTCTGATTAAGTCTTATGAATGGCCTACTACATCCACAGAACAAAATGACCCCCTATTTAACTAAGGCTCCATAATTGATCTTTCTTTAGAACCTTCACACTTAGTCTCCTAAATTAATATTACATATGTTTTATGACTCATTGTGATTCTCTTGAGGGATATCTATTTTCAAGCACACCCAACCCCTCTTGCGTTGAACGAGAGGAAAATCATGTAGGGGAATTCTTGAGGGATTTCCATGCTCCACGGGCCCTATGAATGGTGGATTATTTTCCTTTTCTAATATCTTGTACTGTTGTTGTTGTGCTTTTAAAATCATATATTTTCTCCACATTGGGTTATTTTGAAAAGGATCAAGGGATAGACTTCCATAGGAGGTGAAGACCTATTTTTGTTTTGAGTGAGGACTGAGGGAATACCATTTTTTATGGGGAGAGGCCTCCTTATTCTGGAGGGGAGGGTACCTCATAGTCTCTAAAATTCCTAACTTGGTAACCATATTAATGACCACTTCTGATCTTTTAGGAAAAGTGGAGGTAGAGGGTGAGGTAACGTGACTACCTAAGGGGGAAACTACGGCCAAAGAATTAGATAGAGGAAAAGGGGAGAAAGGAATTCTTTGAATTTTGTGTATAGGAGAATCAAATCGGGCAGAAAATGGAGAAGGGGGAGGGAAAAGGAGAAATGTACCAGTGGAGGGATCACAATTTCTGGCTCGTCCAATGTCACAGTTGCTTATGCTTCTCCAGATCCTACAGCCATTGTGACCCATCCTTAATTTTCTTGTTTTGCTGTGATATGGTCATATTCATATTGGTACACCTTGACTTTTTTTACCCACACCTTCCTTCCACGGTCCAAAATTGAAAAACGTTTTTTACAATGTATTTGCAAGTGTCCTATCTCATGACAGGTAAAGCACCATACATTTACCTTCTAGTAGTCAATTTTTTTGTTCTAATAGTAGTATCCATAAACCAGGTCCATATCTCCTACCAACCTTTCTTTGAGATCCACTATCAATTAGAATCCAGGCCCACCTCTTATCTTCTTGGTGTCCCATCTCATCTCCAACTTTACGAACTTCCCAAGCTTGTTTCCTATCGAATCAAGTTCCTCTTTATTCAAGAATACCAAGGGGAGCATGGGAAGGATATCCCACACCTAGGAGATATCAATAGGATCCCTGGATGGGTCAAAATCAATAGACCATTTATGGATGACCAAACCTGACAACCCCTGGTTCCATCCCTGGCCTAGGCATTTTTCACAATCCTCCTCTATCTAGAAAATAAATTACATCCAACCGTGAACGAAAATATGGAAAACAAGCCTATAACCTAACATGGGGTACCAATGGAGTTCCATCCACCTGGATAATGTGGCTTGTCTTACCTCCTTACTATAAAAGTGGGCTACCAAAGTATTACCAACAAAATTTGAGATGTCATTGATCACTACGTTCTTCCCAACTACCATGGCCACCTTCTCCCCTTGCGCATGAACACACTTCGAATTCCTTTTGGAAACATTGTCTCTATGGATGTGGCATATTCTAGAACCCTTCTTTCCCACTGTGATTTTCCAAGATGATATCTCGATGACAAAAGAGGTAACGAGTTTGCATGGGATGGAGAAGTTGGAGTAGATGGGAGTGTAAATTATCCCTTGTGGGACATTGTCTCATTCGCTGAGATTGATGCCTTTTTTAAGCTCAGGACCAACGAAATTGCAACCACCTTAGTGCATAAACTTCCAGAACCATCTGATGATATTTGGGTATCCCCAGTATGGAAAAGATCCATTATAGTACTCTTGCATCAGAAAGGCTTGGCATGGATATAGGTTATCCCTGTAGTCCACCATCTCACCCTCCATACCATTTATTTACGTGAGGCTTCCTACAGGAAACAAAAAACCAGGCACAAACCCCCGGAAAACCTTTCCTTTGGATGTAACCCGCCTTAGTGCTAGTCACCTGTAAAAAAAATCCAAACCCTAGACATTGATGTGAGACCTTGAACCCGCGGTTACAAAATACTTAACTAGAGAGCTCATCTACCCAATCATGATTGTCACAATTCAAATTGTTCCCGACAACCATGTAATTATTATCACTAAAACAAAATTCAATCCAAACATCAAGCATATGCCTGGAATATTCCCAAGCACCATAGAAAGTGTGATTGTAATAGGTTTGGTATTTATTTTATGTATAGTAAGAGAAAATCCATCGCTACATTCTAACAATTGAACCAATCTTGGAGTGTAGCTGGACATTTTTTCTCTCAACTTGTACAACATTTTGGGTCTTCTATTAGAGATGTTTTGGGTATCATTTATATCATACTTTGACCCACTATAAATCTCGATTTTCTCAACAAAAGGAGACAAATTGTCCTATTATAGATGAAATATAGTTTATTTGGCTTTCAAATGTTCAAAAAAAGAGCATGGAAGAGTTCCTACATGTATTTTCTATATCACCTATTGAATCTTTGACCATATTGGGAGGTGTTAGACCATTAAATTTCGATAGTCGATCTTTAATATAATGGGGCAATGTGACACACCAAAGATTCACCTTCAACTCTTTAAATTTTGAACAACCACATTGTTGTATCCTTTTCGTCACCTGAATGAGCAAAAGAGGGACACTTGCAAGTTTAGTTGGGTTATCTGAACATGACAGAAGTTAGTGCAAGAGTTAGACACATCGAGCACAAGAAACAAATAAACAACTAAGCTAACAACAATTAAATAAAATAAACTAAAGTGCATAAGAAAATTAGAACCAAAATCAACCAAATAATTGACCAATATTCATGCCACCAATGGATA
>CBVK0100753346.1:0-17569 GCA_900067695.1 Picea abies
TACCTATCAGAATTTCGTTTTCCCGCCAAAAACCACTTTTGCACATTTTTGCCTATTTTTGCCTAGTTTACCATGTCACCTTCCAGGCCGATTTTTGAGAAAACGGGGACGGATTTTAAAAATCCGAGAGAGGTTTTTGGTTAGAATAGGATGAGGAACAAAAAAATATTTCAGTTTTTGCAACGGATCCACGAGATGGGAGAGTCAAAGACATCTTCGAGGCCTATTTTTCCATATTTTAAATTCTCCGTTTCAGTCCCGATCTTGCAGGAGCTGTCACGGCCAGCCGGGGACGAATTTGGTGAAACTGAAAGAGGTTTTTGTCTAGAACATGCTCATATACAATAAAATCTTTCATTTTTCTCCCAGGTGTCATCATTGAGGAAAAAATCATGTCTGTTCGGACCCCTATTTTCGCAAAAAATGGTCCATTTTTCATGGCAGAAAACTCCGAATTTTGTGGGAGTGGTGGCTATTTTTGGCCGAGGCGGTTGAACCGACTCTAGAAACTTGAGGAGAAGATATATATTATTTATTGAGATGATTTGAATGTAAAAGGGTTGGATCTTCACGCCTTGTGGCTATCAAGCTGTAACTTTTTTAATAGATCTGCCATTAATGAAAGGAAGGCACCTTACAGGATTCTTGCGTATGTTCACTAGTGTTGTGATTTTCTCACTTAAATGTTTTCTTGCTCTGTAACCACTTTGTTTTCTAAATATAATCTTTATGAATAGCGTTATGTCTCAGGATTTATCTCTGATACCCTATTTCCGATTCTTAAAGATTTAAATGTTTATCTTCTGATGTTTTGATTAAGGAATTCCTGACTGCTTCTTAGTCGAATTTATCCTTCTCACCCTTTCCTCCGTCCATCATTTAAGCTGCAAAAGATCCAGTGAGTGTATTATCTTGCCCTGTGGACATCATCCTACCTCATTTATGGCTGTATTTCATTCCTAATTAATTGCAGACTCCATAGCCCAATTAATGTGTAAACTGTCTCAACTAATTTATAAACCCTTTTTACAACATAGTATATTGTTTTCATTAACTAGCCTAATATCTCTTCAAAAAAAGCTATATTAGACAGAGAGATCCCTCTCTGAGTCTTGGAGGGCGAGATCCAAGACTCGAAGTGGTTTTGATGTTGCCTCTGTAACTGCCTCACAGCCTTGGGCAAATTACAAAGCGCTAACAACCACCATCATATTTTTCATATTCAGAGAACCACTCCCTATGAGGAGTCATATGGTATGACAAACCTGAGTCGATCAACCATACATCATAGTCTTCATGTGTACTAGTAGATGCCAGGTAAACATCACCTGCTTCTTCAGTAGAGGTTTTTGCCTCTGTGGAAGAGGTACTGTCAGATCCCTTTGGTTTTTCAACCTTCTTAGACTTGTAATATTTCTTATAATGCCTTGTTTTACCACACTTCCAAAATTTCCTCAAAGATTTTCCTGGAGACTTAGATCTACCTGTAGATTTAGATCTCCACCCCGAAGGCTTACCAAGATTCCTGTCTTGGGTACAACCTCTTACAAATAAAGCATCTGTGCTATGACCATCCATGCTTTTCCACCTCATCTCTTCAGATAACAAGGATGCAACTACATCCTCATACTTCAATGTAGATTGAGTGGTACTACCTATTGCTACAACCAGATTATCCCAAGAGTCTGGAAAAGAACATAACAAAGTGATACACTTATCTTCTTCTGCAATCGTAATATTAACAGATCCAAGTTGACTCACCAGAGTATTAAAGGCATTTAGATGTTCTGTCATAGAATCTCCATCTTCCATCCTAATATGATACAACTTATTTCAAAGAAACAACTTGTTTACCAGGGACTTTGATTGATACAAATCCCCCAACTTATCCCATAGTTCCTTGGCTATATATTCTCCTGAGACATTCAACAACATTGAGTCTGCCAGGCAGATTCGAATAGTACTCCTTTCTCTTCTGTCCAATTTCTCCTAATCTTCTTTCGACATACCAATATGTGGTGTACTAGTAGTTTGTGCACTATTAGGCTATGTACTGGTCATCTGTGTGCTAGTAGGATGTGTACCAGTAGGTTATGTACCAGGATCCACAATGACCCATTGTTCTTTGTCTACAAGAAGGTCCTCCATCTTCAGCTTCCATAGCTCAAAGTTTTTATCATTGAAATTCTCTATCTCAATTCTAGAATAAATCACCATTACTCTTTATGCACTCAAATCACCACTGCAAAATCTCCCACTGAACCCAGGTTTATCAAAGACCCAAGATAAACTTGATCTATTAAGACCAAGCCAAACCCTCAACAACAAAGGTGTCCCTCTGAAGAAAAAAACGAGCTTTGATACCACATGTAAGTTTTAAACCTGTGAAGTAAAGAAATGCATATATATTCTTAAGAAAAACATAATTTAATCAATGGCTCATACACAGAGTACACAGAGATTTTATACCAGAAACAATTCACCATACAATATATACAATGTTCTTAGGTATTTCGTAGATACAAAAAACCTAATCCCTTAATCCAAGATTAATTTAGTAAACAACTAAAAATAGAAAAATCATCAGACACAGTTGTCGAATATGATGTGCCCACACACACACATGCAAAGAATATAACACATACCCAACAACTTTCTAAGGTATGTTATTTACAGGTCGTCTCACCATTTTCACAATAATGTTTTTTATAGAATGATTCAGATCATGAAATTGGGAGACCATTGAGGAAACATATCCAAATAGTTTTTGTACGGATTTTAGTTTGTGGGTCGTTGTATTTTTGGAGTTACACTCCTTGGAAAATAGGGTTTGTGGCTAGTTTTGAAACTAGTCTAAAATAGGTGTTTCAGGTAAAAATGTCATAACTTCATAACAGATCCAAATTCAGTAAGACCAAATGTGTTGGTTAGAGTACATTTTTTAGTATTCTTTGTATAATTTTCAGATCCATACAACAAATATTCCATGCAGGGCACACTGTAAAAGTTCACTCTCTAGAATAAGCCATAATTCAACAAGGTATGCCATTTTTGCTATAACTCATTTTTTGGGATGTTCCAAGTAGTGACACCTGCAGGAATTGCACAAAAATGCTTAAGAACATTGTGTACTATTTTCAGATCTTTAGTCATTACAGGTACATAGTTATGATTATTTCAAGTTAGGGTTGTTGACTAATCCAAAACTAGTCATGTGAGACTAAAGTAAAGTTTGATGAAAATGGTAGTCTCTTGTTGTTAAAGTTAAGGAAGGTTTGCAGGTATATGATCATATACACCACGTCTATTAAAGAGTTACAAATCATATTTGGATGATGAAATTGATGAGGGATTTAGGTTGAGATTGGGGTACAGGTTGGTGCATGGTTGATGCACTTGTTTATGGTACATGTTGATTATAGGTTGAGGTACATGTTTATGCATGGTTCAGGTTATTGGTACAAGTTGTTTGGTGCAAATTGATTGGTACATGTTTACAATAGTATATCTCACAATGATAGTGTGACAATGGTTCCATAATTCTACTTATATGTCAGGGTGGTTGGACGGGGCAAGGACAGGAGGTTATAGCCACCTTCTAGTTGTAGTCAGAGAATGTAGGAGGTTGTAGCCTCCTTCTGGTTATATCCAGAGAATTGGGGAGTTGGATTGTCCCTTAGGTTATAGCCTGAGAAACTAGGGGGTTGGAGCCTCCTTCCAGTTGCAGATGGAAAACAAAGGAAATTGGTGCTTTCAATGAATGTGCTTTTTCAAGACATATAAGAAAAATCATTCCATGGTTTTCTCCTGCTTTGGGTTTCCATGTAAAAACACTCGTGTATTGTGTATGTGTATGATTGTTCATTTGTTCATTGTTTATTTACTTTGAAAATATTGGATGATAATGATACATTTATATAACACTTGAATTATATGGTTAAACAAGATTAGATTTCTCTATTACTGATTCACCCCCCTATCAATAATCCAACAATTTCCACTTTTTCATTGCTTTTGACTCAAGACCTTGTTCACCTGGGCTAAAGATTTGGATTTTTTTTTCTTGCGATGTTTCTGTTAGGGATTTTTATTGAAGTGTTGTTTTGTGTAGTTGGCCTTAGGTTGTTTCAGTATCACTGATTTTGGATCATTGGTTTAAGATGGTTGACCAACCATTCCGCTAGTTATGAAGGACCCATGGTATTTCTCTTGAAAGTGTGGAGTCGCCTCCTAGAAGGTGTGGTTTTGTATACCATTGGTTCATAAGAATCAATGCGTGGGAATTTTATGGACATGAACAATCACACAAGGGAATAAATCATGCATAATAATGACATGGCCAAAGTTATAGAGGATACCAACCAATTGAGCCCTTCCCAAGGGGATTCTTGTGCTTTTCCTTTCTTGGGAAATGTTGGTGCCCCCTTGAGGGCCACTTTGAACATTCCTGGGTTGAATTTAGGAATATTGGTTTCGTTGTGGACCACTTCAAAGGTCCTAAATGCTATTGATGCTTCTTAGATAATCACCTTATGTTAGGGGCATCATACATATTTTGATCTTTCACCTTCTGCATTCACAAAATTTACTTCTTCTCCTCCTACCTCTTTTGGTGAAAGTCTTGCTACTAGTAACTAGAAGTCTGAAAGGAATATGAAGAGGAAGAGTAAGAAGAAGAGGTCACCAACCTCTGCTAGTCAAGTTGGAGACCCATCACCAGCCTCTACAAGTGATGATAGGGGCAAGTGACTAGCCTCTGCTAGTCATGTTGGAAGCATAATCCTAGTCACTACAAGTCATACTGGAAGCAAGTCACCAACCTATGTTGGTCATGTTGGAGAACCATCACCAGCCTTTGTAATTCATTCTAGGGGAAAGTGACCAACCTCTACTAGTAATGATGGAAGCAGAAACCTAGTCACTACAAGTCATACTAGCAGCAAGTCACCAACCTTTGTGAGTCATGTTGGAGATAGGTAAAAAACCTATATAAGTCATGTTGAAGATGAACACCCAACCTTCGCAAGTCATGAGGGGTAAAGAGCCTAGTTCCTAAAAGTCATATTGGAGTTTAGAAACAAACCTCTTCTATTCATGTTGGATACCTATCACCAACCACTGCAAGTCATGCTGGGGGCACAATTCTGGTCACTGCTAGTTATACTAGAAACATATCGCCAACCTTTGTAAGTCATGTTGGAGATCAGTTAATAACCTCTGTGATTCATGTTAGATATAGGTCACCAATCTTTGCAAGTCATGTTGGAGTTGTGTCACCAAACTCTTCTAATAACATTTGAGACGTACAACCAACCTATGCTAGTCATGCTGGGGGAAACCAACTAGCCACTGTAAGTCATGTCGGGGGCATTGATATGGTTGAGAAACCTAGACATATAGGACCTAATCCCAAGTTCCCTTGTAAGCTTTGAAAAGGAGATCACCTTACTCATTTGTGCCCTGATATTGACGTGGTATGAGAAGCACGGTCCTTGTCTGAAGGCCCTTCTAGTTCTGAGTCATATTCAGTTTCCCCACAATCTATTTAACCAATGGTTGAGGAAGTAGTCGCACCAATGGAATATTTAGCTAGTCCCACTCTTCTCTTGGAGAGTGACAAGTCTAAGGAAGTGGTCTCGTCGATTCAATCTTCGAATGATCCCACTCCTCTTTCAGGAAGTGATGTGTCTTTTGACCGTGTCCTTAGCATTTCTAGTTCAATACCTTTTGAACAAGGGGGAATTCCACTCTCTTAGAGTATGCTCCCTTTGAATCCTAGGATGGTTTCCTTTGATTGGAATGATATTATAGAGCCTTGCTTTCCTTCTTCTCCACTGTTCTAGCTAATGTTTGGAATTAATAAATTAGGAATTCACCGAGTTATTATAGATGAAGGATCCTCTGCAAGTATTTTATCATCCTCCACTTGGTAAGTTTTGGGTTCTTCTAAGATTGTGTCAGCTACCATTGCATTGCTATATTTTGAAATAATACCTAGTGAATTTCTAGGGATTCTTCCTCAGTTTACTATCATGTTAGGTGGGAAGATTGTCCTAGTTGATTTGTTAGTGGTTCCAGGCCCTTTAGATTTTAATTTTCTTCTTGGGAATGATTATGTAGATGTGTTGAATTTTGTGGTGTCTACACTCTTTCGTGTGATGCATTTGCATCACAACAGAGGCATTTTCACTGTTTATAAGTTTTCATCAGAAAATATCCATCCCGATTCAACTTTACCTCAGATTCCCCCTTTGTGTGTTCCTAATGTCCAAGTAGACTCTTCCCCACCATGGGTGAATTATGTGGCATCTTATCCTCGGTGTTCAATTTATCTTGAGAATGATCCTTTACATTTATGTGCACCTGTTTGAGACAAGGTCTTGATAATTGATCATGTGTTTTATTCGATGGGTGAATGGAAGTCTTTTCTTCCCCCTATTGGCCTGAGTAATCTGGCATTTCCTCTTGAGTATGATCTTGTTGTTTGTAAGACCTCGAGCCATACTATTTGTGTGCTGTTGAATTCTAGTTTCCTGGATGTTGAGTTTCCTTCAGATGAGGCCATCCTTGAAGCTATGATTATGGATCTTTGACATCCTCCTAAACTAAAATATTTAATGGTTGGTTACCAATGAAACCCTTGGCTTGAGCCTAGCAATTATACATACCTGGAGCACTACTAAGATAAGCTACAAGGTTATGCGGTCCTTTATATATATTATATTTTTAGGGTTTCTTGTTTTCAAGTTCCGTATCCCTTAATACTTTTCTTTATCAGAGATTTCTATATTGGACTTATTAAATTCTAGGTAAGTGTTTTTGGTCTTATATACAAGACTTTGGAGATGTTTTCTTTGCCACATTTTCATTCCATTTTGATCCGTTCTGATAGGTAATGATCTCAAAACTAGCATATAGATCATATTTTCTACTCCAAGCATTGTTGCTTGTTTCATTTTCCCTTAGGATCAACCCCACTGATTTATGACACATAACCTTCTCTATTGTTTAGAAGTGTTGTGATTCATGTGGTAGAGCCTACCTTCCATGGATGTCCTAGTTTAGAAGCTCTTTTGCATTTTGGCGCCCATGCTGCAAGTTTTCCATTAGGCTCGAGAGTCCTATTTAGTCCCAATATGACTTTGCATTCGAACTTCATTCTTCTTACTCAATCTTGTTCTGGCCATTACCTATAGGACTCTCTTCATTATATCATGGAGTCTCAATTAAGCTCTTTTTGGACTCCTTAAAAATGAAAATATTGACGAGTGAGCTTGTTTTCTTTCACACTCATTAAATGAATTTGAAAGGACATCTATTTGGTACAAGTTTATTGATAGGTGACCTTGCACTCAAAAAATGAAAAATCATCATTAGTCGCTAATTGAGCGACTTCCCTTATGTTCAACGTCAACAACAATCATCACACATAGGGATTCATGCGGTACCTTGGTTTCCATTTGACCCCATTGGTGGATTCCTCATCTTTTTTAGTAGTATTCATCATTGGATATTATTAAAAGAGTCTCTGTCATGCAACATTTCCATCTGTTGCATGCCATAGTTGTACCTCGGTGTGGTACTTACAATATTTTCATGTGAGTCCTTCCAAATATTTGGACTTCTGCTACCCCTCGTGCTGGATGATGGAGGATTCCTTAATGCCTTCCTTATAGTGGATCTATTCTTATCTACTTCAACACATCTTGCTTTGGGATAGGGATCTAGAATCATATTTGGTACCTTGGGGCTTGCGGTCATTAGTGGAAGGTTCCCTCACAATTGACAATGGGAATACATATGTTGGAATATTGAGAGGNNNCAGGGGGGGGGGGTGAATCAATATGAGCACTTTATTATAATTTTTAACCACAATATGTAATCATTAACATCATCAATATTATATCATCAACATATCATGAGTAGTATAAATCAACAAAGCATAATAGACATCCAAAGAAACATAGTACACCATAATTTACATGGAAAACCAAATGGGAGAAAACCACAAAATGATTTTCTTATATATCAAAAGAATACATTCATTGGAAGCACCAAATTCCCAATTCTCCAGCTAATAACCCTCTAATTCTTAGGCTCCAACCTGAAGGGAGATACAACTCCCTTTTTTCTCTGACACCAACTGGAAGGAGGTTACAACCCCCTTTCCTTGCCCCATCCTACCACCCTAAAATATAAATGTAAACCAATTTTCACTACCACAAACATTGTCACTTTCACTATCATTGTCATTGTCAATGTCACTACCACTGTCACTACCACTATCACATCAACCTATAACCTGTCACATAAACTTGTCACTGTATCCAACCTGCCACTGTTATTGTGCCATCAACCTGTAATTGATCATCAACATGAGATATACCTAAACTTGTACCATATCATCCATAAACCATGTACCAACATATGTAGTATAACATGCATCAACTGTGTACCATAAGATATGCCAAATGTAGATACCAAAGCATCAATGATGAGTAGCTAATCATGTATCGTGTACTAGAGCATCAATCACATATAAAACCAATACCATATACCATAGCATCAATCATGTATAAACCTGTACCATATCATCAATTAAGTGCCTTAAAGAACCCAAGCATGCACCTCATACATATGCCACCATACATCAAGCATATACTTCCACCATACATCCAAATCTCAAATATGAACCATAACAACCATGTAATATAATATTATACCTCAATCAACCATGTATCCAAGATATACCTCAATCATGTGCCAAACTAAACATATCTCAAACATGTATCATACCATAACCAAGTATAACCTTCACAAAAAGTACATAAACATACATATACCTTTGTAGCTGACCTAATACACAATAGATATGACCTGTAAGATTACTTCTGACCCCAGGGACTTAGTGCTAACATTACCCCCAATTTTTTCTTCTCCTTGTAGGAATAAGACATCCTGTCATGCGGGGCCTCGCATGATGAGCCCTAAGAAACCTGCAGGGATGATTCGCGGGATGCTAGTGGTATGACCCATGGGGATAAAAAAAAAACTAGGGTTTCCTCAGTAAAATTTGTTCTCCTCTTCAAACCTGAAACTCCAACACTTCGCACTTGTTTCCACCTCATATTTCACCATCACAAAAGTTTTCAATAGATCTCTAGTTCACTAGAATATGTTCAATAGAAAGAGTGAGTGAGTGTGATTTTGAATGACTCTTCTGGCCCTTGACCAAGTTTTGAGGAATACTTGGTCATATTTGACCATTTTGTACTTCAACTGCCTGTCGAAGATGGAACACATGGCGAAGAGGAGATCATAGGATCTCGCCACCTTTTATGGAACCTTTTTGGGATTTTTTGGGAATATCGTAACGGGAAAGGGATGTCAGTCCTTGTTTATGCCTTTTTCTATGTATAAATAAAGGTCTAGGCCATGTAAGAAAGGAGGCCCTATCTAGTCAATGGCTTAGTGCATAAGTTGGATCTATGTGATCAGAAGTCTGTGTGACTGTAAGAGCTCTATGCATGCTGTAATAAGTGTTGAGTGTACAGAGTGTGAGAAGGCTTAGTGCTTGGATCTACCTGGGGAAAGAGGATCTAGCGAGCTGTGAAAATCTCTTGTCTTATGAAGGGTAAGATCTTGAAGGCTTAGTGCTATTAGAAATATCTTTGTGATCAAGTATCATAAGGCTCTATGCATTTTGTGTAGGACTTGTAGAGCTGAGTACAAGTCTTTGTGAGAGACTGTAGAAGGCTTTTTGCTGAGTGCAAGCAAGAGGGATCTAGTGAGCTGCGCAGATCTTTTGTCCCATGTGAAGTAAGGGTCATTGAAGCTTCGTGCTGTAACTGATTAACCAAGATAATATAAAGAAGAATTTGTGGACATAGCCCCAGGGTGGGGGTGAACCACAGTAACTCTTTGTATTGTGTTGATGTGTTTGTCTCTCTCTTGCTAAGTGCTCTAATATGTTTAGATAGATCTATTGATGCTTTGTTCTTATGAGATATGAATGCATCCTAGATATGATACATAAGATGCTAAGTTCTTAATCTATTGAGTATAACCTGTTTATCATTGCTAAGTGCTAGATCTGAGTAATTATTGCGGTGCTCTGTGCTTTCTGCGAAGTGTATTAATGAATGTATGTTAGGAAATAATTGATGCTAAGTGCACTGTAAGAAATATAATCACAGATATGTGTCCCAGATAAGGTTGAAGACACCTGAGTCCTGCAACCACCCCTACCTCTACCTCGGGTGAGACTTCATCTGCTTCGTAGGTGTTGCTGAAAGGGACGATAGTTAGGGATTTTTTGGTGCACTCTTTAGCGTTGAACCCTGGGTCTTCCCCTGTGCCAACAAATGGTTTCGTTGCCGGGATGTGGAACTGTGATTGCTGGGAAATGAATAAGAAGAAGCTTTGTGTGAAATAAGATCTGTGCGTGGATCTGTTGCCTTAATGCATAGTGTTCTGTTTGACTTGTGAAGCTTTGTGCCAAGAAAGAAAGGTCAGATCTTAAGAATAAGAAGTCATATCTACGAAGAAAGAGGTTAGATATGAAAGAAAAAGGTAAGAATAGTTAAAAGTATTAGATCTGGAAGCTTTGTGCTTTGTAGAAGTAAGATAAGTGAAATGTTTTGTTTCTAAAGCATGGATCTAGGTATGTTTGATAGATTCTATCCTAGCTTCAAAACTAGGGCATTAATAGATGAAATAAATTTTGATATGAATAGATCTGATAAGTATAGTGATAGATATGTTATACCTATGCATAGAAAGAATTTTAGGACTAATCAATGGATGCAGTATCCTAGAAAGAAATTTTTGCAGGCTAACCCTTATGATCCTAACACACAGTACATGAAAAGTTTGGGATCATTGAAGAGAAAGAGAGGATTAACTCTTTGTTACAATTACAAAAGGCCTGAACATCTTGCTAAGGAATGCCCTGGGCAAAGACCTAGTTGTCTTTGTTGTAAGGCTATGGACCATGAAGTACTAGATTGCCCTAGAATGATTGCTAGACTTGAAAAGCTAAATATAGAGCAAGTAGGAGATCCATAGACTCAGATTATAGAGGAACCCTAGAAAAAATTAAAGAAAGTATTGATGAAAATCCAAGAAATCCTTAATGATTACAAAGACCTCAGCTTATTAGAAATCTTCAATAATAAAGAACAAATCGAAGTGAGAATAGGAGACTTCGACATTGATTGTGTTTTGGATGAAGAAACACAGGTGAACATTATAACAGAAGGAACCTAGAAAGATATAGGAAGACCTGACATGACCCCTTCATTAGGAGGAATAGTGTTATTTAGAGGAAAGCTGGTAAACCTATGTGGGAAGATCACTCAAATATTTATGAATTCTCATGGAGCTTCGACAAAAGAATATTTTGAGATTGTTAAGTTCGTGGAGGACAATGCCCTATTTACTATGTTACTTGGTAAACCTTGGATTGAGAAAGATCAAGCTAGAAAAGGACCTAGAACAGCAGAGACAAGAGTTAAGAGAATTCATGACTAGAAGGATTGTGTAGTTGATTGAAGAATGAAAGAATAGTTCAAGGGTTCTTGACCCTTGGAACTTGGATGACGAAGTTGAAAGAACGCTAGAAGAACCCCAGAGGACCAAAAAATATGTTGGGCAAGTAATACCCATGGATTTGAAGAAAGAATATTAGCATTGCCAAGTTACCATTCCAAGAGAAGAAAAGAATCAGAATGAAAAAAGGATGACTGAGATGAAGCTCACTGGGAAGAAGGCTAGAAAACTCATTAAGAAGAAAGCAAAGTTGGAGAAATTACAGGATGTTCCAGAAGAAACTCCGCAGAAGAAAAACATGCTGAATTTGAGCTTCGCCGGGATAGCAGAACAACGACATATATCACTTCGCCATGGAAAAGTAATATAGCTGTTAGACAAAATTATACCCGTTCCACTGATGGCCCTTCACGGCTCAAAAGAAATTTATGACCCATTACCTAAACATTAGAATATGCCATAATGGACAGATCAAGAGTTGATGGACCCTCCTATCTGTTGCAAGCATTCTGTTATATCTTTACTTACTTATTCCGTCGCACCATGCCTGAAAGACACTTTTTCCAATTGAGAACTTGAGCTCACAGAATACCCGCATTGTGAAATAGTGACTACCCCGCCTTTCTCTCTACTCGATTACAGTACCTTCATCCCATTGGCAACCTAAGAAAGTGATCCTGAGCTTACATGTTTGAGGAGCTTAGCACAATAGAAGAATGGGTGAGAGAAGTACTCGCCATATTAAGAACCAAAAGAGTTATGTCGAAAAGAGGAATGTCCACTGACATCCAAGCCTCATCGTTAAGAGGAGTAGCAACTTCTCCATCCATTGCTTGAGATGGACCATCCTGATAGACCACCGAGAAATGTACTAAACATAGAGATGACATTGTGAATGCCAAACTGATCCTGAGCATCTTTCCTTCTTACATACCTCCTCTAAAAGGTGAAATCAATCATGACAGTGTGCTCCAAGATTATGACTATCCTATGATCACTGCGTACCTACCGAAGGGAGTGCATGCAGTTCACACTGAGCAGACCAAGCTCACAACATTGAAGTTTTGTGACTTCAACCTTGGTGACTGGAAAGCCTACAGTATGCTTGCCCCTCACAAGTATCTGATGATGACAAAGGGGAAGAATTCCAAGATCATCCCTTAGCAATGGATGACGAACCTTGCGAAGTCCACCTTACTTAATGTAATAAAGATTCCACACTTTGGCAGGTACCAGGAGGTGAATTTTTGCGTAAAATTCCTACTGGCGAGCTACCATGGAGGATATCTTTGGTTGAACCGATGTATAATGATTTATCCAATGCTGATCAATCATATCACCGGGATAAGCATGTAGGGCCCTGACCCACAAGACTATTACCTTGGAAAGATCGTGGATCATGCTCTTTCACAGAAGATTAAAGAGGCCTATAGAAATGTTGAAAAAGGTATGCGAGGTTAAGGTAACCTCTATTGTGATCCAGGTGGATATTGGTGGCCACCCACCTATTCCACTTGGACCCCCACCATTGCTTCTTTTATTTTTTTCAGTTTTCTCACAGTTTATTATTTTTAGCAGTTTTTTTCAGGTCTTGAACTTTCGGGGCCATTTTGAGGCCCTAAACGATGTTTTTTTGGGTATGTTGCTCTCAAAAAATAGCATCTAATGATGCTATTTTTTCTTGAGCATTGTAGGCCTCGGATAGATCTTGCCAACGAGCTATCATACACCTAAAATGGAGATCATATGCAAAAGTTACGACCCTGGGAAGTTGATGCACCAACTTACCCAAACGGGGCCCACATGACTTTTGGCGCTTCATCTCCCAGGGTTAGGTTTTTGGATGTCTAGGAATTTTGGCATTCCCATTTATTGTAAAAGGGCCTTTAGAGCCTCATTGTAATCATCTTTTCATGGATGCGAGTAGCGGCCACATCTCTTCTTAGAGATAAGCTACCAACGCCCTAGCTAGTTTATTTCCATTCTGTCTGTAAGCATATTTCAGTCATTTGTTATTAATGAAATGAAGTCTTATTTCCACTGCATCTCTGTGTTTATGTGTATTTCAGTATTTCATTGTGTTCCTACATAAATCCGGATTAGTGGTATCAGAGTGGTCTGCTCATTCTCGATCCTTCTTTGCATGTCCCCAACTAGATCGGGGTATAAGGAGTTGGGGCTCGATTTGGTTGAACCTTTGCAAGATCAGCCTCACAAACCCCAACGAACACCCATGGGGGAAGAAAAGAAAGATGAGGGAGCAGGATATCCTATCAAAATTTTTCTCGAGGAGGCCCTTGAGAAACAAAGGAGCGCGATGATCGACAACTTTTCCCAGATTCTTCAATGGATTCCGACTGGCGGTGCATCGACATCCAAAAGCCACTTTGGAGGTGCCACTCCTTTTAAGGTACAAGTAAACTTTGACATTCCCATATTTGATGAACAAATAGATGCAAATTCCATAGATAGATGGTTGAATCTGTTAGAAGGATATTTCTTGGTTCATGACTTTTCCAACTGAGAAAAGATTATTTTTGCACTCCTCAAAGCCACCCCCCATGTCAAGGACTGGTGGGAAACCTACTCAAAGCAAGAGGGCCAGGGAGAACCCTCTTTGTTCTCAGCCACACCCACTTGGAATTCTTTTCGGGACGCCATCAAGGAACAATATTATCCCGTGGGGAGCTATGAGGAAAAATACATACAATGGACTACATTGCGGCAGCAAAGGGACCAAGATGTGCATGAGATGACGAATATGTTTCATACCCTACATACAAAGTTGGGTATCAAAGATTCAGAGAAACATTTGGTGTTAAAGTAACACATTTGTCTACACAGATACATTCAGGAGGAAATGGAGTTCCTTGACATCTCCTCACTTGGTGTGGCATACCGATATGCTGCCAAGATTGAGTAGAAGTTCAAACAGAAGAAGCGAGACTTTGGGTTTGCAAATCAGAAGCATGGGAAAGGTACTCCCAAACCGCAAAACAAAGGACCAATCCAAGGTGGGGCAGTCCAGGAAAACCCGCCAAAGCCACAAGCAAAGAACAACACCACGAAGCCAAAAAAGGACATGGGGAAGTGGTGTGAGTTCCATAAGAGCTCCACTCACAACACAAGTGAGTGTCAGGCCAAGCAGTCACTGGTAGCCAAGTTGAAGGCTTCTGAATCAGATGCATGCTCCAACTCTGAATCAAAACCTGACAAGGGGAATGATAGGGTGAAGCAGATTATTGATGTGGATCCCAATGCCACCATTTCCACCACAAATATCCAGAAGGAGGAACCAGAATATCCAGAGGAGGCAAAGCGTCTCTTCCATTCCAAGATGTGGGTAAATGGTTCCCCATTCAGTTCATTGTCAACAGCGGGAGCCAGACGAACCTCATATCGGTAGAGGTTGTGAAGCGGTTGGGCTTGCTGATCACAGCACACCCACAACCATACACCATTGGGTGGTTGTACCAAGGACGAGACCTCCACGTCAGTCGACAATGTCACCTTCCCTACAGCATCAAGCCCTTCACGGATGAGGTATTATGTGACATTTCTCCTCTTGATGTTTCTGATGTATTATTAGGCCAACCATACTTGTGGAAGCAACATACTGTGTATGATTCTAGGCCTCGTGCTATTATTATCACTTTGGGAAATAAGTTGTACAGGATACCAGAGATAGCATCGCCTACCACCATCTCTTTGGTTACTGCAAAACAATGCAGTAAGCTCATTTCCAAAACCAGGAAACTTTTTTTCCTGATGATCCGCCCTCAGGGAAAGCAGAAGTCTGTGGCCATGACCTCCAAGCAAGGCCCCACTACACAAAAACAACATATGGATAAGGTCATGGAGGAGTACGAGGACATCTTCACCTCCCTTGCAGGGGTGCCTCTACACTACCAGGTCAAGCACCCCATTGATCTGACCCCTGGTGCACAGCTGCCCAATGGACCCATATACCAATGCTCTATTCTAGAGAATGATGAAATCAAGAGGCAGATTCAGGAGCTATTGTAGAAAGGTCACATCCGACCGAGTTCATCGCCCTGTGGGAGCTTGATCGTATTGGTGCAGAAGAAGGATGGGACTTGGAGACTCTGCATTGACTATCGGGCACTGAACAAGATCATTGTTCGGAATAGGTACTCGATCCCACAGATTGATGACCTTCTGGACCAACTCAAGGGGGAAAAATATTTCAGCAAGATCGACTTGAAGTTTGGGTATCACCAGGTACCAATCGAACCCTCTAATGTGTGAAAGACTGCATTCAAATCCAAGGAGGGCCTTTTTGAATGGTTGGTCATGCCTTTCGGGTTGACGAATTCCCCTGCAACCTTCATGAGGATAATGAACGACATCCTGCAGCCATTCACCAACTCATTTGTAGTGGTGTACTTGGATGACATTCTGATCTTTAGCCAGACTTGGGAAGAGCACCTCCACCATATCTGACAGGTCCTCCAAACACTGCGGCAACACAAGTTGTGTGCCAATTTGGAGAAATGCACTTTTGGCATAACCCAGGTTCAATATCTGGGATACATTATTAATGAGCGGGGGGTGCATGTGGATCCAACAAAGATCCAAGTCATTCAGGATTGGCTAGCCCCAACCACCCTAACAGAGCTCTGTAGCTTTTTAGGTCTTGCCAATTTCTACTGCAGGTTTGTGTTGGGATTCTCTCATATCACTTGGCCCTTGAGTCAAGTCACCAAGGGAGGAGCTAAAGAAAAATTATTTTTGTCTGAATCTCAACAGAAGGCATTCGAGGAGTTGAAACATCGCCTCTGCTTTGCACTAGTGCTCACATTACCAGATTTGCAACAACCATTTGAGATCAAGACAGATGCCTCTGACTATGCTATTGAGGCAGTCCTTACTCAACATGGGCATCTAGTGGCATATCACAGTGAGACACTTTCTGACACAGTCTAGAAGTATCCCACTTATAAAAAATAAATGTATTCCATTGTGAAGGCTTGTCAGCAATCGAAGCATTACATTTTGGGAAAGGAAATGATCATCCAAACAGACCACCGACCCCTACAGTTCATACGTACAGAAGGGAAGTTGTAGAACGATCACCATCAGAAGTGGTCCACATACCTGCAACAATTTCATTTTAACATTAAGTACAAAAAAGGTAGCACTAATAATGTTGTAGACTGCCTCAGTCAACCACCCATCGTGGAACTAACCACTGTGCTCAACTCTTGTGGGCACGAGACTTCTGATTGGCCGCTTCTCTACACAAGTGATCCAAAATTCGGCCACACATACAATACACTCTTGGAGGGTAAGAAAGTTCCCAATTTTCACCTCCAGGATGCCCTGCTTTGTCACTTGGGACACCATTGTGTTCCTTCAAGTGAGCGTGCCAAGATGATTTGGGAGGCACACTACAGTCCAGTCGCTGGGCATTTCAGGGTCGAGAAAACTGTGGTAGTACTACAAAAGTATTTCTATTGGCCGAACCTTTGATAATATGTCAGAAAGTACATCAAGTTTTGCACTGCTTCCGCCATTGCCAAACCGACCATCAAGAAGCAAGGCCTCTATACTCCGCTTCCTACCCCCAGTCAACCTTGGGAATCCATCTCTATGGATTACATGTCAGGCCTTCCTTATACTAAGCATGGCAATGACTGTGTTTTTGTGGTCGTCGACTAATTCTCGAAGATGTCCATTATGATGGCCTGCAAGATGAATATCACAGCAAAAGCCACTGCTAAACTCTTCTTTGAATGAGTGTGGGTATGCTTTGGGATCTGTTGGCAGCCAATTCACCTTTTTCTATTATCCTATAAGCTGCCTACACCTATGTCTTGCGAACATCAAGTTTTTCATCGCATTTTTCAAATAGACGACATTTTCATTTCTTGCGACATTTACACTTTTGTCTTCGTTAAGTTTTCACGACTGTAAGCATGAAAACTTTTCCTTTCGAAGTTGTTTTTCGATCATTATCTGAACTGTGGATATTTCTATTGCGCTTACCTTTCATTGA
>CBVK0100753347.1:0-11626 GCA_900067695.1 Picea abies
AACTGTGGATATTTCTATTGCGCTTACCTTTCATTGATCATTACATGACTGGCTATATCCTTTGATTGGTTCTCATACTTCGATTGATTATATAACTTGGTTTTATTAAAGGCATTTAGCGCTTGGATTTGCACTTTATATAACTTGCTTGATCATTGATTCTATGAAATGCATAGGGGTTTGATTAAATTTTTTATTTTGTATATGATGTAATCCCTATGTTAATTTTTTTCATAACTTATTTGGTTTGTCAATGAATATGAATATCATTTGGCACCTTGGTTAAACTTTGTTTATATGAATCAATACATTGGCGCATAGTTGATTTTGGTGTTGATTTGTATGTCGAGTGTTTAAACACAATGGCATAGTGTTGGTGCGTATTGGTATACACATTTCATTTCATTGGTTGTACGCATGATTTAATGGTTGAATTATTATTATGGAATAAACAGATATGTAAATTGGTGGTTGTACTGGTGTAATGAATATTATGCATGGCAGAATCCACCACCTTCGCATGTGTGCATTAATGCTTACCCCTTTTGCTCGTTCATTGCTATTGATTCGGGTAGCTCTGCCCCTGTATGCATTGGTGAACTCAAACCCTTCCATTACCATGCATTCAACTCCATGGCACCAGTCATGCGAGTTGAACCCAATGGAAACCAGGCCCTGTTGATTTTTGATAATGCCTGCCAAGATTTGGCAGACAGTGGATGGCTTACCTTCGTGAAACGTTTT
This sequence comes from Picea abies, assembly GCA_900067695.1. NCBI lineage: Eukaryota > Viridiplantae > Streptophyta > Pinopsida > Pinales > Pinaceae > Picea > Picea abies. Next base: position 745 of record CBVK0100753347.1, read on the forward strand.
GAGGGTTTTAACATTTGTGTAGCTCGACAGTTTTCCATGACCTTCGATGGATGTCGAGCCAAGGTCGAAGATGTACAGTTAGAGATTGATGAATAGTTCATCAGCTCGGCCATGGGGTTATCTATTTTTGGACAGCGTTGGTTTAAGAATTGCAAGGTCGAAGAAGTGCTGTGGACGTTGTTGTTTCAATCATGCAAAATCACCTCCTGTGATAGAGGTATGCCCGTGACTATGCTTAAGAAATGATGGCATGATTTATTAATGATAATCAAGCAGTTTGTGACCTGCGAAGGTCGATACGGGCTTGTCTTCCTTTACCACCTGCGTCTATTGATGATTTTCATAGGTTATCCTCTAAACATGTCGTTCTATTTTCATCGAAGCTTGTATAAAATGTCTAAAAAATATAAGAGGCACAAAGCTGACAACAACTTGTTTCACCATGGGCTTACTAAGCTCATTGTTGTTTATCATTTGAGTGTGATGGGTGACAATTGGAAGGCCTTCATCGCCCGTAATGGCTTTGAGGACACCGACCCTGTACAGGTTGATAAACCTGTGGTAACTGAGACTAAGGCCGAACCGCCGCTACCTTTGCACCTACTACTGCCTAAACCCTCGACCAACCCTCCTATCGACTTACCCGACACTATAACTAAGAGTGCAAAAGCCATTACAAAGCCTATGAGCAAAAATCCCAAGGTGAACCTCACTACAAACGCCAAAGGGAAAAAGAATGTACGTTTGATTTCACGGATGGCAATGAACAAGCCAAAATCCCCTGTTGAGCCAAACCCTATTGTCTTGAGTGAGGACTCCGATTTGGAAGTGGAGCGTTTCTTGGCTAATGAATACCCCTATTTGCAAGGTTTGTGTGCTGAACCCTCATATGGTTTTGTATCAAACCTACCCCCCTACCTAAAGGACAACCCTAACTACCCAGGCATTGAATTGCCTCGTGAAACCCTCGGCCATTTGGCCAAACCCTCACTTTATCTGTCTAAACCTACACACTCACCCTGTGATCAGTGAAATTCATGGTTGGAGTGGTATTATATTGATGTCCCGATACTCCAGTCAAAGATTCAATCTTTGAAAGACAGGATTGCAGTCCTGACTAGTCAAAAGGCCAAGCTCCAGGCGACGGATAAAAAATAGAAGACAACCGGCTCTATCCTGTTTAAAAAAGTGGAATCAGCCATGACTGTTGTAAACTCCAAGCTGGTATAATCAAGCAGCCTCGTTGCTACATAGGTATGGAAAATTTGATATTGTTTTGTTTGTAAATAATCTAGGTTATTATAATGATTTGTATTCTGTTTTAAACAGTTCTGTTCACATTTTGAATTAGCTCTGTTATATTGCGTGCATTCTATATGTAGCATTGCTTTGAATAAAAAGGAATTTTGATTCGATATATGATTTGATTATCCCCAGTATAGAAATCAATAGATTTTGATTGGATTTGAGTTTGAATTTGTTGGATTGTTTGCCTTCAAATGAATTGGTTTGTATCCGATTTGAAAAGGAGATTTTTCATATTCAATTTAGAACACAATCTTGCTCGGATTTGATTTGGTTATCATCCATGTGCTATGGTTGGTAAATGGTTTCATTAAGTTTGACTGTTATGATTTTTCTCAGATTCGATTTCATTATCATTGGTATGCTATGACTGGTAAACATTTTCGGGAAGATACTTGTTACGATGCTGTGTCATTTGATTGTTTCCAAGTTAAGGATAATGACTCTGTCTCTTTGATGAAAACGTTACTCTCAAATAACATTCACGCCCAAATTGGGAATGAATCCAAATCATAACACTGTGTGAAAATCTTAGCAAATCAATTCATTCTTATTCAAATTTAGCAAGTCTGTCCTATGAGTTGAGTTCAGATTATAATTGATGCTCTGTATTTTAAATTTATGTAATGAATTGGTCAAATCCTGATATGATTCGTTCGATTGAAACGATTATGATCAAAATTAATCGATCTTGTTTGCTTGCTGTGCAAGGATCAACGATCGAAATATATGACAAATTCTGTTTGATTGATCCTGTTACATTTTTTGTTATGTGTCAGTTATGGTTTGAATTCGTTCACAGCTAAAATCGCTTGCTATACAGTTATCGTGATTATCCTGTTTTATTCGATGATTTCTCCTGTTGATGAGACAAGTGTAACAAAGTGTTTGCGATTTGTTTTATTTTCAATTGAAAATAAAAAAAGATCTCATAACAGAGGGATTTGATTTGTTGAGACACGATTATGATGCTGTTACATATGATTTCATTTACCCGACTTATAACAATAATCAAAACAGGGTATTTCTATCTTTGTATTCGATTAAATGATATGAATCTTTTGCTATATCGTTATAGCTATAATGAGTGGAAAATGATTTTGTTGGATCATATTGTATCTATTGTTTAAAAATCACATACGATATGTTTGATTATCAGTTTCAATTGGATATGAAACAATCTTATTACTATTCGATTATGACTCTATGGATCCGATTTTGTGGTGACAAAACAACAGAGTATTCCTATCTCTGTTTTCGGTTGAATCACTGTTGATCCTATTTAATATTAAATGATAAAATCATTTTGATTCATTTTCAAATGGTTATTTGAAGATAATTAGATTTAATTATTTTAAAAGATTTTGAATTGATTCTGATTCTAATTCTATATCTCATTTAGACTAGCTACAGAACCAGATGATTCTGTAGCTAAGTCTGTAGAATTAAATTTTTATTGTTTTATTAGTAAAATATCTATCTAACTTGTCTATTTCTGACCTGTTTCAGGTGAATTCGAAATTGCATTGGATTTGATGGGCATTTTAGAGGATATTTGGATGTTTTAGTTTCATTTAATTTCCTAGTTTAGTTGATCTTGGGAATATTTTCCCAGATTATGTAAACAGTTTGATATTGTCCACAGGGAGGTTTTACCCTGTGGAAAAACTTATAAATACTTATTTTTTTGTAATAACACCATCCTCATTCGTGGGAGAACAAGGATATGGAATTTTAATATAGACTGAGACAGAGATTGATGTTCTGTTACAACTTTAGCTTTTCATAATATCAATGTTTTGTTTCATGTTTATGTGTATCTATTTGCATTTGGTTAGTGACTACTTTAGCTATCTTAGTCTTTTGCAAATGATATGATTTAATCAATATAATCCATATCTGATTTCTTCTAGCACTTAAAAAAATAGCAGTTACTTGATTCAGTTTGTGAACGACAAATTTCTCTTCTTCATTGATTGGATTATTAAGTATAAGTTTTTTGCATAACAGGTTTACCTTGTTGCAGAGATTTATAAATCATATAATTGTTATGATTTTTTATGTCTTGTTTGTCCTGTAAACAACTCAAAGAGCATTGCAACCTATCATTTACGAGAAGCTTCTGGATTATCCGGTGCAATTTTCCTTCCTCCGGCCAGCTTCAAAGTCATCATACACAGGACAAATCTGGAGCGTTTCCAGGTTTGTTTATTGTTTATTTGTTTAGTATATTTGTTGGTATTTTAGTTAGATATATGTGAAATTAGTATTTTAATGTTTAGTTTAGTTAGTTTTCTGTTTTATTTCTTGTTTATAAAATTATAAAATCAACAAAAATATCTTTCTCTATATTAGGGTAGAAATTGAATGAGTTTTCCAGGTTTTACTTAAATCTGTAAATTGTAGATAATGTATATTTTGTGAATAGGTTATATTTCAGATAGTAGTTAGTATAGTATCAGTTAGTAGTTTGCATATAAAGTAATAGTAGATTAGTTAGTTTGTTTAATAGTTAGTTTTAATTAGATTAGTTAGATTAGTTCATTTTATTTATTGTTAGTTAGTTTAGTTTGTTTTATTTAGTTTGAGTTAGTGTTTCCCTAGGACCTTAGATTGGTTAACGGAGCCGCTAAACCCGTCAGGGTGGTTCATTCCAAATGACTTGGGTTATTAGACAACCCTGGACCGACTCCACTCTCTCAGTTGACAGACGGTCAATTTCGCCCGTCAACAAATGGCACTAGAAGGAGGGCCTGAAATTAATTAATGGCACGAGGTGGTTGCAAGACTTCTCCCCCCCCTAATCGCTCACCTATAGTGACTAGAAGCCATTCACACGATAATATTCCCCTTCAAATAGAAACTACTTCAACCGATGATCCACAGGTCACAGTTGAGCCAACAACCCCTAATCCTACAGGTGGTGACATACAAGAGATTGTTCGTCAATCTCTCATTAAAAAACATAGTGCCTTAGCTCATCTTAGGCAAACAAACCATTCATGGGGTCAACCTTTGGACTTCTCTGATATCAAAGAACAATTAGGTGACACTAACCTCACTGTGAATCCTACAGATCCAATCACAAACCCTGCTGCAGGAGGATCTGGGATACCTCCTTCACCACCTCCCTCATCTCCTTCCTCTTCTGGAGGAGATTCCTCTTCTGACGAAGGCAATTCACCTTCTCAGCCTTCCACACCCACTACCCCAATGGAAAATCAGAACAACCCTACTAGACCTTGGCTTGATCAGGATGATGTAGCTGTTCCTGGAGCCCAACACCCTTTACCTAAACACCCGGAGAAATGGCTTCCCAAGTTTGATCCTGATTCGAAATAGATAGTTGAAGATCATATTAAAAAATTTATGTTAGCCATTAGACTCCGCAATGTTGAACATGAAGATGTTGTCTGTAGGTTGTTCCCTTATAATTTTGAGGGTAATGCATCTACTTGGTACTTTTCCCAACATCCCCATACCATCGTGTCTTGGGAAAAGTTTGAGTCATGATTTTTGGAAAAGTTCAGAGACGGTAAGCCTCTGGAAGTTTTAGTCATGGACCTTTCTAGCTTAAAAATGAACCCAAAAGAAAAAGTTAAAGACTTTAATCAAAGATTCTTAACACTTAAAAACCGAATCCCTACAGATTCCATACCTGCTGAGAGTCTTATAATAGCTTACTACACTAAAGATTTACATCAAAGTATAGATATTTGGGTTAAACGATCCAAGAAAGCCACATTGTTAGAAGCCTTCGAGGAGGCTAGCCAGATTGAAAAAGACATACTTAGTCTTAAAGACTCTTCTAGCAATGAAATTGAAACAAGTTCTTCTTCCAAAAAGAAGATTGAAATTCTCCCCAGACATACGCAAAGTAAAACACTACCTGAAAACTCTGATTTGGAAAGTTTAACTAAAGTTGTTCAAAAACTATCGAATCAAGTTATAGACTTAAAAAGGTCAACTGAAGAAGCTTCTTAGAGTAAAGGACCCTACAAACCCCCTTTCCGAAATCCTTTTCTTACCAACAGACCTAATCCAAACCCCAAAGGCTTAAATCTAGAAAGTTTGCAATGTGCCCTTCAAACAATTCTAGAAGCCCAAGCTAACTTGATGCCTCCTGAGATTCCTCAGGAGGTAGTTGAACAAGAGACAGTTCAGGAAGAAGAGTCTTCTCCAAACATCTTTGGACACTTCTCAGATAGCATCTTTCAAACGAACTTCGAGACTGTTCACCCTTATAACACTAGGAGTAAGACAACAAACAAGACTTCTACCGAGAACACTACAACTTCACCTCCAAAGCCATCTAAATCAGCAGAAACTAAATAGAGTAATGTCATCCCTAACTTAGATTATGATGTTGTTGAAGATCTTAAAAAGTTAAGGGCTAACATTTATATTTATGAGTTATTGAAGTTTCCATTTCTGCTTAAAAAAATGTTGCAAAATATTTCAGAGAATGGTAAAAATGGCAATTCCAATGGTAACAAGATTGTGCAAAGCAAAGTTCCATAGAAGACTTCCACTAAAAATAATCCTGATCCTCAAGATAAAGGAAGCCTTCCTATAGCCCCTGTAAATAATGTAAATAATGTAGATAAAGTAGATAAAGTAGCATTAGAAATTGTGAGTAAGAAGCCACAAGCTATTACCCCTAGCACTCGCAAGAATGTGCCTCCTTTTCTTTTAACTTTCGAGATTTTTAACAGAAATGTGCATAATTGTATGGTTGACTCAGGATCATCATCCAATGTGATGCCTTGGTCTGTCTGCCAAAAGATTAATGCTGAAGTGGAACCATCTACTTTAAAAATCATACAACTTGATTGGACGAATGTTAAGGTTATAGGCGAACTAAAAAATGTATTGATTAGATTATCGTCTAACCCTAAGGTTCATCAGGTTATTGATATAATCATTGTAGATATTCCAGAAGTGTATGGTTTGTTTTAAAGTAGGGACTGGTTGGAGCAGCTACATGGTTACTTTGCGACAAATTGGTCTCACTTATGGCTTCCAAAGAATGGTAAGCCTAACAAGATCAGGGTGAATTGTGAGCGTTATCTTAAATTCATGGTCACAGATCTGAATGATCCTAATGAACCATATACACCTTCTGCTGATTCACCCAAAGTTCAAGGGATGGACACCTTCTTCGGTAATTTCATGGCCGAGGTCTCACCTATCATCAATCCAGAACAGCAGTCCGAGATCGTAGCATATATGCAACCAACAGCTTCTTTACAACAATCCCATGAGCCCGATGGAAATCCAATTTGGTCTCTATATTTCGATGGTTCTAATTCTAAGGAAGGAGCTGGAGCAGGTTGCATCATTATCGATACGGCAGGTAACAAAACATTAATGGCTTGTAGACTAGAATTTGAATGCACTAACAATACTGCAGAATATGAGGCTTTACTACAAGGTCTCAGAAAAGCTCTCGATATGAACATTCAAAACCTGGTTGTATTTGGTGACTTTGAAATAGTGGTTAGGCAGGTAAGAGATTCTATACACTGTCTTTCCCCACATCTCAAAAGTTACCAGTCTGAGGTATGGAGTTTAATGAATAAATTTTCTGCTTTCAATATAAATTCCATCCCTAGATTAAACAATGCTGAAGCAGATCTACTAGCTAATGTAGCCTCTAAACTTCTTCCTGCAGAAGGCTTGTCCCCAGACGCATTCTCCATCGAGCTATTGTTCCGACCATCTGTTCCTAATAATATCACAAACTGGAGAGTATTTGACAATGATCAGTAGATCATTAACTTTCTGCACATGGAAGAAACCTTTCAAGGCACGGTGATAGATGAACGCACGCATGATGACAATTTGCACGATTTTACGGTAATACCTGATCCAAAATCTCCTAAAGCTCTGTCAGACATGGTAAATTCCATACCCAAATCCATAGTTAGATTAGAGAAGTTTTATGATTTTGAAGATAAATTTAAAAAGACGGTCAATTGTAAAACCAATAGTTCTTCGTTGTCTTATGAAAAAGTCAATTTAGGAACTAGTGAAAATCCTCAGTGTATTAATCTAGGCTTGGGATGTTCTAGACAAGAAAAAACTGCTTTTGTTAAATTATTTAAAGAATTTAAGGATGTCTTTGCATGGACATACGATGATCTTAAAACGTTCGATCCTAATATCATACAACATGTCATCCCGATGAAGCCCCAAACCTTACCCTTCCAATAGAAACTGAGGAAGATGCACCCTAAACTAGAACCGACCGTTCAAAAAGAACTGAATAAACTCCTAAGTGCTAAAATAATTTTTCCTGTTAGGCACACTCAATGGGTGTCCAACCTTGTCCCAGTTCGGAAGAAAAACGGGGAAATCCGGCTTTGCGTCGATTTTCGAAACCTCAATAGAGCGTTTGACAAAGATAATTATCCTGTCCCACCCATGGAACAGATCCTACAATAGGTATCTGGTTTTGAGAGGCTATCTTTATTGGATGGTTTCTCTAGATACAACCAAGTCCTGATGTCTCTGCCAGACCAACTCAAAACTACCTTTCGTACTCCGTGGGGCACTTATTCTTATCGCAAAATGCCCTTTGGATTGATTAATGCTGGTGCTACCTTTCAGAGAGCAATGGACATTGCTTTTCGAGGCTTAATCAATCACTCCGTCGTAGTTTACTCAGATGATGTGACTGTTTATTCTAAAAACAAAGACGATCATCTAGCTCACTTACGAGTCGTTCTGCTACGATGTCATAAATACGACATCTCTTTGAACCCCAAAAAGTCCATCTTTGCAGTAGAACAAGGTAAACTCCTTGGATTCATTGTGTCTAGTGATGGGATGATTATTGACCCCGAGAGGACTCAAGTCATCGCTAAACTTCCCCCTCCTACATCCAAAAAATCCATGCAGTCTTTCTTAGTCCAGATTAACATCGTGAGAAGATTTGTCCCCAGCTTCTTCGAAATGGTCAGGCTTCTACAGAACCTGATTAAGAAAGACACCCAATATCACTGGGGACCCACATAAAATAAATATTTTAATGCCATAAAGAAGGCCATAATAGACGCTCCGTCTCTAATGAGCCCTGACTTCTCTCAAGATTTTACACTCTATACTTTTGCCTCTGACCGTTCCTATGCCGCAGTCCTAACTCAGAAGAATTATGATAATCACGAAGTACCCATCGCCTTTATGAGCTCTACTTTCAAAGGTGCTGAACTTAACTACCCAGCGGTTGATCGACAAGCCTACGCTGTTTTCAAAGCAGTTAAGCATTTCCGGTCCTATCTTTTGAAGTCAAGAACGAAAGTCATTGTCCCTTACCTTGTCGTAAGGAACCTGTAAGTGCAGAAGGAGTTAGGAGAGAAGAGAGCCAACTGGGTCACCTCCTTGCAGGAGTATGACTTAGAGATCACCCCAGCCCAGATCATGAGAGGCCAAGGGTTGAGTTGGTGGTTGATTCAGAAACAGGACAGCAAGAATATAATGATATGTCAAACCTAGGACAAAGCGATCAAAGTTTAGTTTGTTGCACACAAAACCTCGTTAGTCCCTGGTACGGCAATATTAGATTCTGTCTTGAATATGGGTCAGTGCCCCGTCACCTTGACCCCACCAAGAGAAGAGCGTTGAGACTAAAGTATACCTCCTTTCATCTAGTTAATGGTGTACTGTTTCATCAGAATTTTGACGGTGTACTGATGCGCTGTCTCGAGAAAGATGAAGCAGAAAAAGTCTTGCTTGAGTTGCATGCAGGAGAAGCTGGTGGTCACTTCGGTGGTGACACCACTGCTCATAAATTTTTAAGAGACGGTTACTACTGGCCCATGCTTTTTAGAGATTCCCATGCCTTGTGTCGTAAATGTATCATTTGTTAGAAAGCATCAGGGCGGTTACAAAAACCATCCTTTCCCTTGCAACCCGTCTCAGTAGATTCTCCTTTCCAACAATGGGGCCTTGATATCATTGGTCCTATTAACCCTTCGTCCTCACAACAACACAAGTATATTGTGACAGCCATAGATTACTTTACACGATGGTCTGAAGCTGCTGTGCTAAGAACTATCAACACCAGCCAGGTGATTGCCTTTCTAAACTCGAATATTATCACTCGCTTCGGCATCCCTGATTGTCTAGTCTTTGACAACGCTTCATACTTTTCTTCTCTTGAGATGATTGAGTTTGCTTTGGAGAAAGGAATAAAGATGAAGTATTTTGCTAGTTACTACCCCCAGGGAAACGACTTAGCAGAATCAACAAACAAGAACCTGATCAAAATTATCAAGAGAAATGTGGTTGAAAATCACAAGAATTGGCACAATGCACTACTAAACACACTATGGGTTGATAGGGTAATGCCCAAAGCCGCTATAGGTAACTCCCCCTTTTTTCTCATTTATGGTAGAGAAGCTATTCTACCACCTCACATTCTTCTTCCTTTGCTTCAGTTGTCACAAAAAGTCCAAGAAGAAGATTGTCCCCCTTTAGAAAGCCGAATTAACGCTTTGATGAAGTTAGAAGAAGTAAGAGCCCAAGCTAAGCGTAGGCTAGATCAACATCAACAATTGATTAAAAGCTGGTTCGATTCTAATTATGCTTTTGATAGAAATTTCGAAGTAGACGATCTCGTCTTGAAGTGGGACAAACCACACGAAAGAAAGGGTGAGCACACAAAATTTCAAAACTTATGGCTTGGGCTATTTTTAATTGCTGAAAATTTGGGTCCTAGTTCCTTTCGATTGCAGAATCTTGAAGGGCAGCTTGACACCTATCTGGTGAATGGCCAAGCCCTGAAAAGATACTTTGCTTGATAACTATATATATATATATATATATATATATATAGATGTTAAAAATATGAATATTTTCAGCATCACCCCGCTCGACTATATATCTATAAAAGAAAAAAAAATAACAGCTGTGGGAAGTGCTTGTAAACCCGCCGGGATACTGAACAAGTCTGCTGGCAGTGGGTAAATGCATGCATGGCACCAAGACAACTTCACCAGGGTACTGAACAGGCCCGGTGGCAGCAAAGCAATGTCGGGTACATGAAAATTTGTAAAAAGAAAAGAAACCTCTTTAATGTCCTTTATTCTGATCCAGAACTTCTTGACAGGATACAGATGTCAGAGTGGGTTAAATGGCAGGCTATGGACGCCTGCTGGTAGCAGTGGCTATGCCAACAGTATTGGAGATTTTATCTTTAATATCGTGAATTGCTGATCTTAAGACTATTATTGGTTTTCATCTTTTAAAACATTGCTGGGAAAAATAATTAATGATGATGTTAGTACGATCTTCTGGTTGTTATTTTTGAGTTGAAATTTTCTTGGCTGTCCTAATCTGAATTTGTTTCTTTTGACAGAGATAACCGCTTCTTCCAGTGTGTCGCCATTGTTGGCATCCAATTCACCTTTTTCTATTATCCTATAAGCTTCCTACACCTATGTCTTGCAAACATCAAGTTTTTCGTCACATTTTTCAAATAGACGACATTTTCATTTCTTGTGACATTTACACTTTTGTCTTCGTTAAGTTTTCACGACTGTAAGTGTGCAAATTTTTCCTTTCGAAGTTGTTT
>CBVK0100753358.1:2090-21588 GCA_900067695.1 Picea abies
ATTATTCACACAGATCATCAACCTTTGCAATATTTACAATCACAGTCAAAGCTACAACAAGCTAGGCACTTCAGATGGATGGGTTTTCTTCAACAGTTTCATTTGGTTATCAGGTATAAGAAGGGAATTTTTAACAAAGTTGTTGATATGCTGTCCAGGCCTATTGTTAGTGCTTCGGTTATTCTTAAGCAGAGTCCTATAATGCATGAAAGTTATGTGGAACAATATACTTTAGATGCTGACTTTAAGGAAGTGTATGAAACTTTGTGCCACTCTAACCATGTTGAAGAATTGGATTATCATTTGCATAATAATCTCTTGTATCATCTTGGCAAGTTGTGTATTCCACAGGGAGAAAGAATCAACATCATAAGAGAAGCACATTCTTCTCTTATTGCTGGTCATTTTGGTGTAGGCAAGACAGTGGAAAATTTGCAAAGATACTGCTAATGGCCTAAGATGAATGAAAGTGTTTCGCGATATGTTTGAGGATGTTCGTTGTGTGCTACAAGTAAACCTAGTAATCGAAAGTTGGGTTTGTACACTCCACTTCCAGTTACTTCTCGACCTTGGGAAAGTATTTCCATGGATTTTGTTGGTGGTTTACCTATGTCGAGAAGAGGTCATGATTATCTTTATGTTGTGGTTGATCGTTTTAGTAAGATGTGTATTTTGATGCATTGTACTAAGAAGGTAACAACAAAACAAATGGAACAGTTTTTCTTTCAAAATGTTTGGGTTCATTTTGGTTTGCCCAAGTCCATTATTTCTGATCGAGATTCCCGATTTGTTGGAAGCTTTTGGTCGAGTTTGTGGGCACTCATGGACACCAAGCTTAAAAAGAGTATAGCTTTTCATCCATAGACAGATGGTCAGACAGAGGTGGTGAATCGTACAGTGGTATGTCTTCTTCGTGCTTATTGCAGTAAGCATCCTAAGCTTTGGGATGAACATTTACACTACGTTCAACATGCGTACAATCGAGCTAAGCACTCTTCGACTCAAACGTCGCCATTTGAGGCATGTTTTGGCTATTTTCCCAAGTCGCCTTTAGATTTCATCTTTGGGAAAGATATTTTTGTCGATGGGAAATATGATATTGATAGGGTAGAGAAGTTCATTGAACAAATTCAGTCAATACATCAGGTGATGCAAGAGCAGTTGGAAAAGAGTCAGGCCAAGTACAAGATGAGACATGAAAAGAATCATGTTGATCACAGTTTCGAAGTTGGTGATGAAGTTTGGCTTTACATCAACAAGGAGAGGCTTAAAGGAGAAGGTAAAAAGTTGAAACCGATTTGATATGGTCCATTCAAAATTGTCGACAAGATTGGTAACAATTCTTTTCGTTTAGATTTGCCTCCTTATATGCAAATGTATGCAGTTGTTAATGCTGAGAATTTGAAGTTGTATGAGCCTCCATTGATTGATGATAAAGGAGAGCATGTTCAGATTCCTTCCATAGATGATTTTTCTCCAGATTATCTAACAGAACTGCAAGAAGACACCATCCTTGATAGGAGGATGTGAACTTCGAAGCGAGGAAATGTGGAGTATTTGAGAGTTGGTCTTAAAAGAATGAATCCAAGCAAGGCCAAGTGGATTGAGGTTGGAAAGGTGAGGGAACTATACCCTCATCATTACATAGACTAAGATAGTCTTTTGGAGGTCCAAAAGCTTCCCAATGGGGAGGTGTGATCAGGGGATCAAATTTTGCTCAAATTTCAAAGTCCTCAGAATGCGATGAAAATAGTGCCATTGTGTCTGTCTCGTCTTCCTAAATCTGGTGGTATATTTACTTTTTCAAACGGACTCCGTATGGAGAAGATATCGCGATCTGTTCGCCAAGCCAAACAGGCAAAAAAAAAATGTTGACTGTACCAGTCCGTACAGTCCGTACGGTCTGACGTGGCAGGACCATATGCCCGTATAGTGGTGATGTGGCATATGTTGATTGGTTTAATATTTGAAAATCATGAGCTAACATGTGTCCATTTGGATGGAAAATGATATGAGGACACATGGCCCAATCCGTGGGCACCACGTGTCACTCATTGGTTGGCTAGTGGTTGTATGTAAAATATATGGGAGTCCGCGGGGTTCGACCCCCGGACCTCCCCAACACCTAACACCTTCTCACGACTGCCTGACCATTGGGCCACGAGTTAGTTCTTATTTAACATATGGTTTCAATATTATTTGAATTCGTTCATTGTATTAAATGGAAAGGGGGGCGGGTCGGGGCTTAGCCCCGACCCGTGGTTCCGTTACAACATATAATCGTGTATTATAATATGTGGCACGGGTTTATAAAACATAACCCAAATTTTATATGACCATTGTAATATGCGCACAGGGTTTACAATGCGTGGAGCCCCCGGTCGTGGGGTTATATATATGTATTGCCATGTGGCCACGAATTGGAGTGTGGGGGGAGGTTACACCCGTTGCAACGAATTAACCACCTTTTTCCCATGCGTGAAGTCACATGCGCCATATGCCCAAGTGCCGAGGCAGTTAGGGGCTGGCGCGCCCTTAACCATTCTATAGTTTGCATCATTGGCACGGTTGCACCCGGTGCTGGGTTTTTACGCCATATAATGCGTGTGAGCCAGGTTCAATGAATAAGGGTGCATTTTGTAGATGCATAGACAACAAGCTTGAAGAGGGGGACTTCTAGGAGGCCTAACTTCTTCATTTTTCGACCGATTGAGGTGCCAAAAGAGCCCAGACAGAGGTTTTGGGATGCTCTGAAGCCATTGGAGGAGTCGGTTTGTCAGTTTGAGCATTGTAAGATATGTTTTTGAGTATTTTTGAGCAATTAATAATAATGATCCATTGGAAGCTGGACCAAGAGATGTAGACCATAAGAGGGGTGAAGTCCTTTATCAATTGTTTTGCTTATGTGTTTATGTTCATTGATTATGTTCTTGTCTATGTGTAATTTGCATAAGTAATCCTTTAATTTATGTGTTTCAAACTGATCCTTTTGCTTTAAACACATAACATTCACTTGCAATAAATTTCAAGTTTTTCAAGTCTTCTTCATTTTTAGATCACAATGCTATATAAAATTTTAGAATCATAAGTGTAATTACAATCAACGAGTCTAAGATAAACTCATGTATAAGGGATCCATAATAAGATCAATCATCACCAGTCATGTAAGGAAATCATGTTACCTTACATATCTAACTAAGCATAAAAGGATATCAACCATGCTTAAACAATACAATGATTTAACATGCTACCCTTAATCATGTACCCAATTATAAAACTGTAAAATCAAGATAAGTAATAAATAAGAATTCGACAGCTTACATATCCATTAAAGAAATTCAAGGAAGAACTTAAATTATTCTTCCATAAATAAGAGTGAATTTACCTTTCTCAAATTCATTAAAGGAATTAAAATTTCCAATCTGATGTAACAATTAATAGATAATTAGATGTTAAGTTACATTTTGATTTAAGAATCCAAGGAAGAGTTATGGAATTTATTCCAACCCCTGAACGTGTGAAAAAAAGATTTAGTTTTCAATATAAACCTTAGTATGATCCTCAATCTGGATCCTCATCTGGTCCTCCATTCAAACCTTCATTCGGTCCTCCATCCGGCCCTCCAAACTGAACTTGATTTCTAGGAAATTGAAATTTAAAAATTACAGGAAATGAATCAATTTCTGAACGGTTAAGCCTTTAGGGAGGGACCAGGAAATTATTGCAAGGACACTTAGGAGGTAAATAAATGTTTATATCCCCAACTTCATTCTCAAATTAAAAAAAACCTCGAAATTAAAATTCAGAAAATTAAAAGTAAACATAACATAATCGCTCAATTAAATTCTGAAATTGTTTTCTAAAAGACAACAAGGATAAAACCACAACTACAGAGTTGAATACCATAACAACAAGACTAAAGAAAATTTTAGAATCTTCTAGAGTTTGGGCAACATAAATTCCCAATTTCGTTTTCCAAGAAATTATCAACAAGGTCTTAAAATTTAATCAATCAAGTGGATATCTTATCATAAGACTTTACCGATAGTAAAATCAAATTATAATACGTCTACAACAAGCCAACAAATATCAGTTCCATAACTGATAACCCTATCATGAACTTAATTTAGGCCCTTCAACAATTTATGTAGGGACCCAAATAGATCCCAGCAAGCATAAAATTTAGCAAAAATTGGATACACAGTAAATCTGTTTTAATACACAGAAGTGGAAACTTCAACTCGGAATTGACTGCACACACAAAAGATTCATTTTTTTTTAAACACTGAAATGGAAACTCTCCAACCTGGAATGAATGCATGCACAGTAAATTCATTGTGTGTTTGGAAAGTTTATGAACCCCAAAAAATGTGTAAATATGAAGAGCTCTAACCCTAGTAAATGCAAAGTTATTCAATAATATCAGAAAACTTTGATGAAGGAAGATAGGAAAATTTTAATTTCCATAGTCAGAGAAAAATCAAGGGAATAAAATTACAAGGAACAAAACAAGATCTGGGCAATTTTAAGTGCCTAAAACAGAGCTAAATCTATAAATAAAACACCGGGGGGGGATGAGTTCAGGGAGAAATTACATTGTACCTAGGTGTGAGTTCAAGATTGCACCATGAATTCACCCGGATGGGGTGCCACCTGGTTAGGGTCAGAGGTCACTTGGAACCGGGCAGCCAGGGGATTTATTAACCTAGGTCTCCATCCCAAGGACATTAACTCCCCCATGGCTCACACTATGAGAGGAGTAATGGTAGTGCCCCTAGCTGGAATGGCTAGGTTAATGGATGTGCGAGCCGACCAGAGTAGGCATACCAGGATCGAGTTGACCATCAACTCAGCTTCAATGGAGGTTTTGGCTATCAACTCGAGATTCGATGGTGTCAAGAGGTCTAAACAGGATCTCTCCCTAGTGTTCTATTCCATTTCTAATTTTCCATAGTGCACTCCTCCTGTCCAACTCTTCAGCTCTCCCAGTTTTTCCAGAATTACCGCTCTCCGTAACACGTCTTTGTGCACCAAGAACCTCTAACCCAGTTTTGACACCCTCCACTCACCTTTCTCTCTCAATGACCTCATGCAGGAGCATATCTCCACATTAGCATGGGCCAACCAATTAATATGCATGGTTCACATTCAAGGAAGGGAGAGGCACCACCCTCTCATTTTTCCTTGAGAATCAAAATCGTGATCCAGGAATTTAATGATGACAAGTTGGAAGAGCCAAGTTGTGCCTTTTCACAAGTAGGAGGGATGTGAATATGATTTGGAGAAGATTTCCATCAATGTAATTTTCCCATTAGACAATGGTGATTTGACACCACTAGTTTAGCTTGGTGGGACTCTCGTCGAGCCCTCTTGTATAAAATATCTGTATTGTTGCCAAGTAGAGTAGAGGTAGGCTACTGAAACTTGATGAAAATCCATTGTAAGCCTAGTTGGAGGGGTTAGCTAAGAGAGAGTTATCCAGGAGGAGAAATTCATAGGATATAGGAGGAGAGTCGAGACTCAGTTGTATCTTGAACTCATATATTTGTAATTTGATATTCCACCACTAACAGAAAATGATAGTTTTCCTGTTATCAATTTTTGCGTAATGGATATTTTGTGACGAATGTCATTTGGATGCATTTTAATTGTACATGAATGTTAGAAATCGTTTACAGGGATAGAGATATAGGTTTCTATCTGTGAGTGTCGGATTAAGTCTGGTTCTCTAAGATAAGTGCAAGGAGTGCACGACAGAGTGTGGATACTTTGTGAGACGACGCAAGGAGTGCATGTCTGAACTTAATGGAGTTGGAAGAGAAATGACAAAGAGGGCATACTAGATTAATTCAAAGACTCAAGAGGAAATTTCAAGGTAGTCAAGTACCTTGGAAAGAAATACTATGGAGGAGGAGACACAGTCCATAGTTAATAAACACTCTGAAACGCTTTTCCAGGAGGGCATAGAGAAAGTATGAAAGCGTACAAGAGAAACATTGTTGGAAGTGTTGGAATCCTAAAAATAACCCCAGGGTTGTTGAACACTTTGAGGAAGGTAGGATTTGTAAGAGTGCATCGACAAAGGAAAGGAGACGCATTAAGATGCTCAGATAGGCTAATCGAGAAGTCGTCAAAAAGATTAGTCGAGCGTAAGGAGTGTGAAGAGGAGATTGTAAGTCCATATTACAAGCTTAGGAGGAAGAGCGTAATTTTCCAGCAAGGAAGGAGAACATTCATTGAAGGACATAGACGAATGGGGAGTCGTGAAGGTTTTCAAGATGAGAAAACTCATAGAGGAATCTTCGTAAAACTCTGCAAGGAGTGCAAAAGAAGCTATAGAATAGCCCAAGTATTAAAGAGGAAATTGCGTTGAGTTTGAAAAAGGAGTTAAGGACTTACCAAAGTCTCGAAGACCATAAAAATGTCCATCGCCAGAGGAGACATATGGAAGAAGATCTGAGAGTTCGAGGCTTCAAGCTTTGAAAGAGTTGTAAGGAGAGAAATTCAAACTTCACGAAATTCAAAGTGCAGAGTGACTTTGGACCCTTGGATCCAGGAGGATGCATGGTGGAGATCCATGTATTTCAGAGGAAGAATCCTTCGAAGAAAATTCAAGGAGAGAATACCTGAAGAGCTGGTAGTCAAAGCAATCCTATTCGTCCATTGAGACAAGATGTGTTGCAGGAAATCGACACTTCATTGATTCAGAAATCGGGGAAAAGGGAGAAAGAAGTTCATGAAAGTCCAGAATAATGGGATCGCGAAGGGAGTTAGCCCACGGTGGTCATTTTTGGTCACATCAATGAGGGAGCCTAGAATGGAGAGCTAGTGTCCATTGGCATTGTGATTTGAAAAGCGCTAAGGAGAGGGTTTGCACGTGCCACACAACCTGCACCAAGAAGGTGGAAGGGCTTGTGTCAAGTTAACTTGGTTCCATTTGGAGCCCGACGAACCATTCAATTTGATGACTTGAATAATCTTAGACTGAGAGTTCGAGCAACTCTTTAGAGGGAAGGGGTTATGCACCAGAAGTGTTATCAAAGTTAATGAAGAATTGATTTATGTAGGCCAGGGAGACAAAGTGCCGTACTTTGTTGAATCTATTGCAAGGTGTGCAACAGATGATAAACAAATAGGTGGGTTGTAGGTGGAGCAAGATGGTTGTTGGAAGTCATGAACACGGTCGAGGGGAGGTCTTCCCACATAAACAAAAAGTAGAAATAGGCAAAGATATCATCAGGGATATCAGGGTGAAAATGGAGGAGCTAGCATTCAATATGCAACAAGAGACAAAGATGTACTGGAGGTATGAATGGCCTTTGAAGAGGAAAACTAGATGGTTTGTTCAGGAGTTTTTGGCCAGAGGGAAACAACATGTGTTAGAAAGATGGTTGAGATATGCTGAGAATCTCAGTGAGGAGGGAAAGATATATGGAAGAGGTATCGTACGTTGATAGGCGGGAAATGTGAAGAGGACAGTTGACCTTGCGAAATACCAAGAGGGAAGAGGAGACATACCAATTTTCGAAGTGGGAAAGGGAGACGAGGTCAACTCATTTGAGAGTTCACATCAGGGGGTGTTGATAGATAAAGACGAGGCAGAAGAAATACCTCTCTCAAATGGAGATTTGTGCACAATTGTGGACCGTGTGAATGAAGACGATGAGAAGTTAACAAATTCCATTCTCGAGGAGAAGGATTTGAGGACCGTTCTGATCATTGGAGGAGTCGATATATCCCTACCAAGAAACCAAGGATAGTCTAACACAAATGTTGCGGATGCGACATAAGGACAACAAGTTAAGACTGTCATAGAGGAGGAGGAATAGATACTGAAATTTGTCCCAACGGAAGGAAAACCCCCAGTTGGATTACCCACCTAGTGGGAATTTGGATTAAAGGAAATGGAAGATTGGTTACACAGTTCAGAACCAGAAGGTGGCTTACATAAGATAGTCATGCCAGAGGAGATACACTAGCATGAGTTGCAGCTGGAGGAAGCTAGAATGGAACCAGTCAAAGAACTGATAGTAGTCAATATGTTAGAAGTAATAGCTGAGCAAAATCCTAGTGATGAGAATTCTGCAGTCGTGGAGGCTACAACAGTATGGAAAACTAAGGCCATAAGAGATGAAGAATATAACTTGGGAGATCAATGTGATTTACCCATTGACCAAGAAGAAGTGTATCAAGCTAGTCTGCAAAAGAAGAGCCAGCGAATGGAGTAGCTCAACGAGGTGGTTGAGGAGATAAGGAAGTTGATGTTGGGGTCAACAGAGGAATAGGTCAACGAGGAGAATATGGGAAAAAGGAAACATGCACGAGTAGCGAGGATGATGCAGCAGCAACGAGGATGATGTCGCAGTAGCAGCGAAGTAGAGGAGGAGAGAGACAACTCCAAGAGAAAGTTTGGGATTCAAGAGGATTTCAACCGAGATGGAAATCTCATGAGAAGGAGCTCATGATTTTCATAGTCTTGGATTATTAACGCAACCGCACCCTTACTAGCACGTCCGCTCCCACAGGACCTTATTTATTTTCGGCCCGAAGAAATCCAAGGCTCTTCTATTTCTTTATCGGGAAATATCTACCCACAGATTCTCTTCTCCCGTGCGATCCCCCTCATTGGGTTTTATCGGAGGATCGAAACTCGCGACTTCACAAGTTCTTTGTTGAACACAGGGTGCTCAAATCCCCGAGACCCAATATGTCAGTCAACGCTGACATCCTCTTACCTCTATCCGGACTTCATCTCTATCATGACTTCGCTACTCGCAACACCAAACACTCGGTCCTCCAACTCCCGAGTCCTGATGTGCCGAAATTTTGATGTGCTCGCAAGTTGACTTTTCCATGGTCACGTCTCCCGTCGGGACTTCGGAACTCGCAGGTTCAGGAATCCTAACACCAATACTTTGGGATTTCTCATGGCGAGATTTTGATGACTCGCGTCATCTATCCACGTCACCAAATCCTATGGCCCACACTATTTATGAAGCCTTCAGGATATTGCTTATCTCAATATCGCGATTCCTGTGACCAAATCCCTGGCTCTTTTCTTGCGAAACTTCGATAGGCGATTCCACAATCAATCCAATAGCCCTGAGGGACTTGGATCAACAACTCTTCTCTTCTAAACTTTTAGCCTCTCCACACTTGTGCTATAACTTTCTCATGCCTCTGGGAGATCTAACGATCCACGGATCCTCGCGAAATCTCCTCGGAGGATTTCGACCATTCATCCCTTCCAAATGAAATCTATGAAATGATGAGACACTCTTCCACAGAACTCATCACCCTACGCAAAAAACTTCGATGCTCCTTTCATATATCAAGGCACAACTTTCCTTCTTCGTCCTTCAACGAGTTTAAAGGCCTATCCCTCCTCAGCTTTTCTCACAACTTTCGAGTCCCTTCAGGAAACTCTTGCATGCACTCCTTGCGGAAAATCTTCAACAACGTATAAGTGTTGAAGCTTCGACTCTGCGCACACCTGCAGCAGCATTCGTAATTCCCTTTACTCAGAATCGCAAGTCTGAGTCTTAACTTGGCCTACGCACTCCTTGCACGGATCTTCTGCTCAAATGTACTTCTGGGAATTTAGAACAAAAGTTATCTCTACTTGAACCCTTTTTTCAACGCACTCCTTGTGGACGATTCAACTGCACTCCTTGCAGGAATCCTATGGCTCAATATAGATAAACAATTGAAACTAATACCTTGTCCCCTTCAGACTTCAATTCAACAATGAAATCACATACACAACATATAAAATCAAGTGTGTAACATGAAGCAAACATTCATGAGCATAACATCAATACATAGAGAAACAACACAAACCATGAATTTGACTCAAAGATTTATTCTATTAATTCAAATGTTTGTACATGGGTGTTCTTCACACAATTCTCTGCATGCTCTCTTCAACAATGCAACTTCATAATAATTCTTACAATGTACAAGGAGGGTGTCTATATCCCATTTCCCTCTTGGACTCTACGCTTATCAATCTAGAATTAAATTCCTATCTACCAACATTAACTATATTAAACTCCGACTATCTGTATAAGGACGAGGGCTTAAAGGCTCAAGGTCCATTACAATACACAAAGTGTGCTTCATTAAATTCAGACATTAATGTTTGCGCAACAATATCAAGGTGTTTTCGAAATTTGTGCTGGAGTTGTCCAGCTGTCTTCCACTCCGCATTGGCTCGCTTGATGTGCTGGCAATGCTCCTGCATCATACTCCTCGGCTTGAAAATTTTCATGGGCTCCTGTCCATGAGCTCCCGCATGGTATGTCCATGCTTCTATATCACTGCTTTTGTCTCCCAGCTGGCATCTTCCACTGGGTGATTCTTCCACTTGACCAGATACTGAAAGTATTCCCTCCTTCTAGTCTTCTTTCCCACTCTCTTGTCCAGTATGCACTCCATCTGCGGATTTTCTCCTATCGGCATCTGCTTCGTCCACTGGAGCACTGGTTGTTCAGTTGCAGTGTCTGTTTGTTCATCCCTATATGGGTATAAATTTGCAATGTTAAATATCAGAGATATTCCGATGCCAACCGACAACTCGATTTCATAAGCATTTTCTCTTAATTTCTTCAAGACCTTGCATGGCCCGATTTTCTTCATCTTTAGCTTATTGTATGTTCCCCTTGGGAGCCTTTCTTTCCTTAAGTGTGCTAGAAATAGATCACCAACTTCAAACTGAAGTTGTCTCTTTCATTGGTCTGCTCTGCGCTTGTACTCCTGATTTGAATCTATCAGTCGTTGTTTCACCTGGCTGTGAATTCTTTCATTGCCTCAGCGAATTCTTCTGCACTAGCACTGCTAGTAGCAGTCTGTTCTGAATCTCTCAGTTCATACACTCCTCTTGGATGCATTCCATATATAACCTGAAATGGACTCTTCCCTGTACTCTGATTCACTGAGTCGTTATATGCGAACTCTGCCTATGGAAATATGTTATCCCAGCTGCTATGGTGCTCCGTCACCAAGCTTCTCAGTAAGTCTCCCAGACTTTTGTTGACCACTTCCGTTTGTCCATCCATCTGAGGATGATAAGAAAAACTAAACATCAGATTAGTTCCTAGCTTCTTCCATAAGTTCCTCCATAAATTCCCTATGAATTTAGTGTCCCTGTCCGAAACTATGCTTTTCGGCAATCCATGAAGTCGAATGACCTCTTTGAAGAACAAATTTGCGATGTGAGTTGCATCATTGGTCTTCTAGCATGGAATGAAGTGTGCCATCTTAGAAAACCTGTCTACTATCACAAAGATGGAATCAACACGTCTTTGTGTCCTCAACAAACCCAATACAAAATCCATGCTTATCGCCTCCCACGGCCTCTCTGGTATGGGAAATGGCTGATAAAAACCTGCATTATGTTTTCTCCCTTTCGAATGCTGGTATATTCTGCACCTATCAACGAACCTCTTGACATAGGCATGCATCCCCGACCAAAAATATGACTCATTCAGCTTCACAAATGTTTTGTCATGGCCAAAATGTCTTGCTAATCCACCATTGTGTTTTTCCGTCAACAGGTTCTCCCTCATGGAGAAATTTGGAATACACAGTTGATTGCCTCTGAACAACAATCCTTCCTGGGTCATATAATTTATCCAAGGGCTCCTATCTCTGAGAAATGGATTCTCAGCTACTTCATACACCTCTCCAAAATCTGTATCACTTGCGTACATGTCCCTGAGATTTTCAAAACCCAATGTTTTGACTCGAAATTCCTACAGCAACAAACACTTCCTGCTCAAAGCATCAGCCACTTTGTTAGCAGTACCCGAAATGTGCTTAATCACAAATTTGAAATTCTGCATATACTCTACCCATTTTGCATGTTTCTGATTCAACTTCTTTGTTGAGTCACGAATTGTAATGCATGATTATCACTGTACAATACAAATTCTTTAGGGATGAAGTAATGCCTCAATTTCTTCAATGCATGTATGATAGCATAAAATTCCTTATCATACGTGGAATATTTCAATTTCGCCTCATCCATCTTCTCGCTAAAATATGCAACTGGTCTGTCTTCCTAACTCAAGACCACTCCTATGGCATACCCACTTGCATCACATTTCACCTAAAATGTCTTCAGGAAATCTGGCAACACCAACACTGGTTGTTCCGTGATCTTCTTCTTCAACATATGGAAGCTCTTTTCAGCCTCTGTTGTCCAATGAAAAGACTTATCTCTTTTCCTCACTGTTTCCATCATTGTTTCACTAATCCCACTGAAATTTCTGATGAAATTTCGGTAAAAACTAGCTAAACCATGAAAACTTCTCACCTCGAAAACATTACTCGGTGATGGTCAATTCTTGATCACTTCCACCTTATCCGGATCCATCCTCAACTCATTCGCCAAAATAACAAACCCCAAGTAAATGAGCTCTGTCTTCATGAATGAGGACTTCTTCATATTAATCAACAACTTTTCCTGCTGTAGCTTCCTCATCACAATGGCCAAATGCTTCAGGTATTCAGCCATTGATTTACTGTAAATCAGTATGTCATCCAAGTAAACAATGAAAAAATTCCCGATGAACTCCCTCAGGACTTCATTCATCAACCTCATGAAGGTACTTGGCACATTTGTCAAACCAAATGGCATGAATAACCATTCATACAGTCCTTCGTTGGTCTTGAAGGCTCTCTTCCACTCATCGCCTTCTCTCATGTGAATCTGGTGGTATCCGCTCTTCAAATCTATCCTTGAAAAATACTTTGCCCCACTCAGGAAATCCATCAAATCATCCATTCTTGACAGTGGAAATTTGTACCTGATGGTTATTTTTTTTATCGCTCTTGAGTCGGTACACATCCTCCAGCCTCCGCCTTTCTTCGGACTGAGTACTGTTGGAACAACACATGGACTCAAGCTTTCTCTAACCAGTCCTTTGTCCAATAACTCCTGGACCTGCTTCTTGAACTCCTCATTCTCTTGCGGCGTCAATCTATACACGGCTTTATTCGGCAAACTGGCTCCTGGTATGAGGTCAATATGATGACTCACACTCCTCATCAGTGTCAACGAATGAGGTAATTTGTCCACTATGATGTCAGCGAACTCTTCCAACAGTTCCTGAACTTCATCTGGTAAATCATCCACTCTTGTGCTAGTCATAATGATCCTCGGCTTCCTGACCACAAAGAATTGTGTATCTTCCTTCTTCTTAACCTCTGTAAGAAGTTCCTTCCAACTCATGAGAAGTATTGTGTTGCTTACTTCCAACTTCACTTCTTTATCCTTTATCAGAAGCAACATATGGGTTCTCCCATTTTTCTCCAGAGTATATGTGTTCATTCTCCCATCATGAATCACATTTCTGTCATATTTCCATGGTCTACCCAACAATAGATGACATACATCCATGGGAATAACATCACATAAGATATTATCATTATATCCCCCAATCTTGAATTCAACCAAGCATTGTTTAGCAGCAGTTACCTGGTGTCCCTTTTGTAGCCACGAAACCTTATATGGGCTGGGATGATCAGTCGTCTCCAGCTCCAACTTCTCTACAATTTCTGTGGATACGAGATTATTCGTGCTACCGCTATCAACAATAACCTTGCACACCCTATCCTTGGTCTTGCAAGATGTTCTAAACAGTCTGGTCCTTTGGACTGAACTTTCCACCTCTTTCTTGAGTGTCAAAAGGACTTTACGCATCATAAGCGATCTTCCGCCTTCTGTGTCCTCAGCCTCAACATATTGCCTCCATGCTTCAGTGATGTGAGCTTCTCCAATGTCTTTCTTTTTCTCTGGACAGTCGTAAGACTTGTGCCCATTCTTTCCACATGTAAAACATGTGATTACTCCACCTCGAACTCTTCCTCTACCTATGGTACGAGGAAAAGTGTTTGCATCATCATAATCTCCTCTCTGTTCATTATGATGTCCTTTATATTCAATGTATGGTTGTCGCTGTGAGGTTCCACCTCTTTCAACTTTACCCGGAGGTTTCTTCCATTCCTCCTTGGTCTTCTGGTATTTGTCCTAGGCAACTGCTTTTCCTCTGGGCTGGCTTCTACCTTGGCCCCTCTGACCTTGCTTTCGACTTAGATTCTCCTCATTTTTTAGAGCCATCTGATAAGAATACTCCACCGTTCAGATGGTTACCATGCTCAATTCATCCTGAATGTCGTATCTCAGACCATTCAGATATCTAGCAACTTTTTCATCATTGCTCTCCCAATGACCTGCTCTGATGTTCAGTCGATAGAATTCTTATGTGTATTCTTTCACTGTCATTAGCTTCTGTCTCAGGTTCTGCATCCTCCTGAACAGAGTAATTTGGTAGTCTCTTGGGATGAACTTCGCCTTCATCTTCGCAATGATTTGATCCCAACTCTTAATCTTCTACTTGCCCTTGCAGCGTCTGTCAGCTTATAGCTCGTCCCACCACAATACTGCATGTCCTTTCAAGCGTGTAACAGCATGTCTGACCTTTTTATCTTCTTCGATATCTTCATAGTTGAAGTAGGTGTCAAGAGCTCTAATCCAGTCTAGTAGCTCCTCGACATCCAGATTTCCCTCATAGACTGAAATGTCCATCTTCTCCTTCACACCCATCCTGGAAATAGTTTTAATTAGGCATTCATTCACTACATCCTTGGCTGCAACTTCCTCTTCACGTTCAACTTCAATCTCATCCTCTGAATCGTTGAAATCCCCTGCATTAGTTGTGCGTCTCTGAGTTGTTTCCATGTCTTCGAGTCTTGCTCGGAGATCTCTCATCTGTCTCTCCATTTCTGGATTTCCTATCGGCCTGCCTCTTCTTCACACCTCCCTATCCTTTCGATCAGGTGATTGTCTCTCTCTCCTGGGAGGCATGGTGAATTCTCTCTCTCTACTATACAAAATAAAGAGTCAACCTCGCTCTGATACCACAACTGACGCAACTGCACCCTTACTGGCACGTCCGCTCCTGCAGGACCTTCTTTCTTCTCAGCCCGAAGAACTCCAAGGCTCTACTATTTCCCTATCAGGAAATATCTACCCATAGATTCTCTTCTCCCGTGCGATTCCCCTTCCTGGGTTTTATCGGAGGATCGGAACTCGTGACTTCACAAGTTCTCTGTTGATCACGGGGCACTCAAATCCCCGAGACCCAATGTGTCAGTCAATGCTGACTTCCTCTTACCTCTATTGGGACTTCGACTCTATTGCGACTTCGCTACTTGCAACACCGAACACTCGTTCCTCCAACTCCCAAGTCCCGATGTGATGAAATTCCGATGTGCTCGCGAGTTGACTTTTCCACGGTCACGTCTCCCGTTGGGACTTTGGAACTTGCGGGTTTGCGAATCCTAACACCAATACTTCAGGATTTCTCGCGGTGATATTTCGATGACTCGCGTCATATGTCCACATCACCAACTCCTATGGCCCACACTATTTATGAAGCCGTCGGGATATCGCTTATCACCATATCGCGATTCCCGTGACCAAATCCCCGGCTCTTTTCTCACGAAACTCCAACAGGCGATTCCGCGATCAATCCAACGACCCTGATGGACTTGGATCAACGACTATGCTCTTTTGAACTTTTAGCCTCTCCACACTTGCACTATAACTTTCTCGCACCTCTGAGAGATCTAATGATCCACGGATCCTCGCGAAATCTCCTCGGAGGATTTCGACCGTCTGTCCCTTCCAAATGATATCTATGAAATGACAAGACACTCTTCCACAAAACTCGTCACCCTGTGCGCAAACCTACGATGCTCCTTTCAGCTATCAAGGAACAACTTTCCTTCTTCGTCCTTCAACGAGTTTGAAGGCCTATCCATCCTAAGCTTTTCTCACAACTTTCGTGTCCCTTCAGGAAACTCTTGCATGCACTCCTTCCAGAAAATCTTCAACAATGTCTAAGTGTTGAAGCTTCGACTCTGCACACACCTACAGCAGAAGTCATAATTCCCTTTTCTCAGAATCGCAAGTCTGAGTCTTAACTTGGCCTGCGCACTCCTTGCACAGCTCTTCTGCTCAACTGTACTTCTCGGAACTTAGAACAAAAGTTATCTCTACTTGAACCCTTCTATCAATGCACTCCTTGCAGGAATCCTCTAGCTCAATATAGAGAAACAATTGAAACTAATCCCTTGTCCCCTTCAGACTTCAATTCAACCATGAAATCACATACACAGCATATAAAAGCAAGTGTATAACATGAAGAAAACATTCATGAGCATAACATAAATACATAGATAAACAACACAAACCATGAATTTGAATCAAATATTTCTTCTATTAATTCAAATGTTTGTACATGGGTGTTCTTCGCACAATTCTCTGCATGCTCTCTTCAACAATGCAGCTTCATAATAATTCTTACAATGTACAAGGAGGGTGTCTATATCTCGTTTTCCTCTTGGATTCTACGCTTATCAATATAGAATTAAATTCCTATCTACCAACATTAACTATATTAAATGCCGACTATTTGT
Organism: Picea abies; assembly: GCA_900067695.1. Lineage (NCBI taxonomy): Eukaryota > Viridiplantae > Streptophyta > Pinopsida > Pinales > Pinaceae > Picea > Picea abies. The sequence continues at coordinate 18,576 of CBVK0100753358.1, forward strand.
CTAAGGAAGAGGGCTTAAAGGCTCAAGGTCCATTACAATACACAAAGTGTGCTTCATTAAAGGCTCAAGGTCCATTACAATACACAAAGTGTGCTTCATTAAATTCACATATTAACGTTTGCGCAACAATATCAAGGTGTTTTCAAAATTTGTGCTGGCACTGTCCAACTGTCTTCAACTCTGTGATGGTTCGCTTGATGTGCTGGTGATTCTCCTGCATCAATTATGATGCAATATCATCACTCCACCTCATCACGCTCCAATGAATTAACACATATGGTTCACATTCAAGGAATAGAGAGGAGTCACCCTCTCATTTTTGCTCGAGAATAAAAAGAGTGATCTAGGCATTTAATTATGACAAGCTGGAAGAGCCAAGTTGTTCCTTTTCACAAGATGGAGATAAGTTCACCATTAAGTGGTTGACGGTAGGAGGGATATGCATCCGATTTGGAGCATATTTACATCATTGTAATTTTCTCATTAGAAATGAATTTTGAATGGTTATTTGACACCACTAGTTTAGCTTGGAGGGACGTTCGTGGAGTTGTCTTGTATAAAATATTTGTATTGTTTCCAAGTAGAGTAGAGGTAGGCTACTAGAACTTGATGAAAAACCCTTGTAAGGCCAATTGGAGGGGTTAGCTAAGAGAGAGTTATCCACGAGTAGAAATTCATAGGATATAGGAGGAGAGATGAGGCTCAATCGTAGCTCAAACTCATATATTTGTAATTTGATATTCCACCATTAATAGAAAATGACAGTTTTTCTTGTTATTAATTTCTGTGTAATGGATATTTTGTGATGGATGTAATTTGGATGCATTTGAATTGTAGATGAATGTTAGAAATCATATGCAGGTATAGAGATATAGTTTTCTATCTCTGAGTGTGTCATATTAATTCTGGCTCTCTAGGCTAAGGGTAAGGAGTGCGCGATAGAGTGTGGAGACTCTATGAGTCGATGCAAGGAGTGTGTGTCTGAACTCAATGGAGTTGGAAGAGAAACTTATAGGAAGGCATACCAAATTAATTCACAGAATCAAGAGGAAATTTCAAGGTGGTTAAGTACCTTGGAAAGAAATACTATGGAGGAGGAGACAAAGTCCAGAGTTACTTAACACTCTAAAATAATTTTCCAGGATGGCATAGAGAAAGTACAAGAGTGTACAAGAGAAACACTATTGTAAGTGTTGGAATACTTAAAAGAACCTCGGAGTTGTTGAACACTTTGAGAAAGGAATCATTTGCAAGAGTGGATCCACAAAGGAAAGTAGATTCCTTAAGATGCACAAACATGCTAAGGGAGAAGTCATCAAAAGGCTTAGTCGAGTGCAAGAGTGTGTCGAGGAGACTATAAGTCCATATTACAAGCTCAGGAGGAAGAGCATAATTTTCCAGGACGGAAAGAGAATGTTCACTGAAGGACGTAGAGGAAAGGGGAATCGTGAAGGTTTTCAAGATGAGCAAAGTCATAGAAGAATCTGCATAGAACTCTACAAGGAGTGTAGAAGCAGCTCGAGAATAGCCCAAGTCTGAAGAGAAAATTGTGCTAAGTGTGCAAAAGAAGTTAAGGACTTGTTGAAGTCCCAAATACTATAAAACCATCCATCATCGGAGGAGACAAGTGGAAGCAGATCCGAGAGTTCAAGGATTTTGACTTTGGAAGAGTTGTAAGGAGAGAAATTCAAACTTCGTGAAAGATGAAGTGCAGAGTTACTCTGGATCGTTGGATCCAAGAGGATGCGTGGCGTGAAATCGACACTTCTGATTCGAAAATCAGTGAAAAGGGAGCAAGAAGTTTGCAAAAGTCTCGAAGCACAGGGTCACAAATGGAGTTATCCCACAGTCATTGTCCATGGTCACATCAAGGAGGGAGCCTATCATGGAGAGATAGTGTCTATTGGCGTTGATATTTGAAAAGTGCTAAGAAGAGGGTATGCGAGTGCCACACAACCTGCACCAAGAAGGTGGAAGGGCTTGTGTCAATTTCACTTGGTTCCATTTGTATCATGACGAACGATTCGGTTTGGTGACTTGAATGATCCTAGACTAGGAGGTCAAGAAGCCCTTTTTAGTGAAGGGGATCTGCACCATGACCTCAAGAACCCTCTCGGAACCTCTATTTCCTCTCACTCCCCTTAGCACTCTCAATCACAAAACTCTACCCTTTGACTTCTTTCAATAGCGAGTTAGCGAAATGTTGATCTCTCGCCACATGTCTTCTTAAGATGGATGATCAAGGAGGGTCCAGATAGATCCTTGGATCTATGGTAAATATTTCATCGCTACTTGAGAAGACTATAGTAGTAGAGGCGTTAGCACCTGCAATCCCTCTTCAAATATAATGTTTGTGACAAACCTCAGTTCCTTCTTGAAGGATCTCATCCATTTGTCTCCCAAACGAAAGGATATTCCCTTTCATTATTTGAACTCGCTATCCTTTCTGAAGTTGGGCAATGAAATTCAACCTCTCAGATCTTCGAGATTTCGCGGCTCCGAAACCTTTGAAAACTAACTCCTTCTTGCACAGGGTTCCCAGACCCAGGTCACCTGAATCTTCAGATGATTCTTGGACAAATTATCCCTACTCTTAGTCGGGTTTCTAGATAAGGGATCAAGTGCATTTCAAAGTCCCTAGGCTACTGACCTAAATGAAGTGCCTTCCTAACTCACCGAGTTAGAATCTATGACACTGGGGCAAGGTAAACTCGTGGGTTTACCGTAGCGATAGCCATACCAAGGAGCTTACTCTGACTCTGAGATGTGATGCAATTCCCTAGGGAAGGTTCTTTCGAGGAATTAAATTAGAACATCACATGAATCAAGCAGATGGGACAATTCTTAGTGGAACAGACTCATGCTCCGAACTTAATCATTTTATACAGAAACCAACTATGGCATATAAGTATACATATGCATCCATTACTTCCAATCTAAAACACCAGACAATCATTCCACATAGAAACCATTTATGGGCGTATAAACATGAGCATGTATCCATGATATTCAA